>JBCHJU010288498.1:0-17500 GCA_039654505.1 Plocamopherus imperialis
TCTCTCTCTCTCTCTCTCTCTCTCTCTCTCTCTCTCTCTCTCTCTCTCTCTATCACACACACACACACACACACACATACACACACATACACACATACACTCTCTCTCTCTTAAGTGTGCACATTCCACTGATTAATTGGGTCTTGTCAGTGTCCATTACTTCACCAGCCTAGCTCAAGGGCTTATATTTTTAGGATGTACGGATTATTTCCTATGCTATATTTATGAAATGCATGTAATAAATATAAATTTCATACAACTATATTTGTATCTATTGTTTTGGTATGGGTGACATACTCCTTAATACAGAGGCCTGTTTGTATCAGTCGTGTCAGGGGTTGTTGTTGTTTTTTTTCCTCTCTTGAGGAAATTATTGACAGAAGGCCTACAATCAACAAAGGTGTTCTCTTTCTATTGTTTCTCCAATAGAAATATCATGCTTGTACCTATAGAGCAAGAATGCTGATACGATTTTTATGTCTAAAATTCATACACTATCAGGTTTACCAAGCAAGTAAATAAATATGTATAATGTATCATGTCTTATTATTGAATTTTCCTTTTCTTTAAAGCTCAACCTAAAGAGGAGCCTTTGCCAGAAGTGGAGGAGATCAGTCTCACTGTGGATTCTCCAAAAGAAATCACAGAAGAAACCACTACTCTTGATTTTGAAATTGAACTTCAAGACAAACAAGAAGGTAAGCTAGATAGGACTTATTGCTGCTTAAGTGCTTCACAGAAAATGCCCAAACCTATGTTATTGGCTTTGCCCTGTATATATTTTCATGCTTGACTTGATGACCATATAATATCATTTCTATTACAATTCCATATAATGTTTTTGGCCTGTGGCAGCTTAGTCTTAGTCGTAGTCTTCATAATAGCTGACGAACTCAGCTGATTGTTCTTGTCAAAGCTCGCTCAGGACAGCCTCAGATACAGCCCTTCTTTTTTAGAATGGTAGATAGGTACAAAGCAACAAATTCTGCACTTTGTTTTTCAATTAAAAGAATGGAATTGGAAAAGGGTCATTGTCTTGTTTGGTTAAATTGAAGACCTCAACAACAACAAAATAATTAAAAAAAAAATATATTAAAAAATGCATCAATATTTTGCCCCCATATTTGAACCAGCTCTATAAAGTCGTATAACATTTTTCACTTATATTTTCAATGTCTAGTCTCGGCAGATCTAGTAATTACAGAGGAGACAACTGAAGACAAGGAAGATAAAGAAACATCTGTGACATTGATAACTGATATTGAAGCTCCCCGTTTCACACAGACTCTCCGTAGAGAACTTGTGGTTTATGAAGGCACAACCATTACATTAGAGTGCTTTGTTGTAGGAAAACCAACACCCACAGTCACCTGGTTTAAGGTAACCCTTTCACACTCTTCCTTAATCTTACTGTGGCAATTGCAGCACTAATAGCAATGTGTGTTTAGCCTGAAAAGGTAGAAAATTAGAATTAGAATTTTTACATCTTATCTGTTTTAGCCATAGCAATTAAAAAATTCTTTAGGACTTAGATCTTATTCCACAATGTGCTCAAGGGTGCATTACACAGAGTATTCTATATGTACTCAAATAATTTATAATATGAGTAATATGGGTGATATAATGAATCATATACGTTTTAGACATGGAACCATTGCATAAAATTTGCTCGTTTGATTTTGAAATATAATTTGAAAATTTTATAATTAATTCCAATTTTACGGCTTTAAATATATCATTAGTAATCCTGACTGCAACTTAATTGCTTTGAGCACAGATGTGAATCTAGAAGGCATAAAAGTATATGTTGATCAGGATTGTATGAATCCCATGTTTGAGAACAATGTGGGAGGTGGTTTGGAAATTTTAAATCACAGTGAGAAGAGTGATCCTTTGGTTTTGAGATAAGAATCTACTAACTTTATACAATATTCTCATTTATTCTCATGCTTCTTTCAATGCTGTGTCAAAATAGTACAAGTGCATACAATGCTAAAAATGTCATACACACCTCTTACACTCCACTTTCATTTTCTAGGAGGAGGTGGACATTACTCGAAGTGATCGTTACATCTCGACCTACGAAGATGGTAGATGTACTCTTCTCATCAAAGATATCACAGTAGATGAGGAAGCAGAATTCATTTGCAAAGCAACAAATGAAGCAGGATCGGTCACGACGTTTGTGGATATTTTCGTCGAAAGTAAGTTGTTTGATTAGGTAGCAGAGATCAGACTCATCTGAGCTCTTTTCAGAAGCATGCATTTTCATACTGATCATCTACTTTTTTGAGTTGATGTTGAAAAGTTGCTTTATTGCAGCAAAAACGAGAGAAGGAAAATCCTGAGGAAAAGGAAAAAAAATATTTTCTGTCTTACCAGTTGTAAATTTTTTTTTTTTGAACATCACAACATTAAAAGAAATTTTTGTCTGTTTCAGCCCCCAAGGAAAATTGTTATGTCAAAACATTTCGAGAATGAATGTTATATTTTCTTTGTTTTGGTTGTTTGTTTTTTTCTTTTGTTTTTTGGGGGTTTTTTTTTGGTTTTTTTTTTGTTTAATTGATTTTTGAAAATTTCTTCTGCATTTCAAACTTAAAACAAATTGCATAAAATTTGGAACCTTTACATGTAGAGTAATCTTGCTCCAGAGTTGATGAAGAGAATGTAAAAATATACAGTAGAACAGTACCAGCTCAGTTAAACATTTTACGTTTCGGGTTGGATTTTTTTTTTTTCTTAAATAGCCTTTAAAACATTTTCTTTCATTTTAATATGGCATTATTGTTGCCCTTCCCAGTCTGAGTTTGAAATATGAACATACAAATGACAATTGATGAGGTTTCATTCGTTCTAAAAATTTATTTTCCACCTAAAATTACATGCATGTACTTCTATCATGAATTAAAATATAAAAAGCATGTAAAGAGTAATATTCAGATCCCTTGTTGAAAAGCCATTCTGAAAATTTTTGTGAAGATGTAAAAGACGCTTAAAAAACCCCCCAAAACTCATGATCTAGCATTATCCGCAATATCAATAGAGTGAAAAGTGACATGAAATCCTATCTAAGCTCACGTTAAGGCACAAGACGATGTTTGGTGTATATCAGGTCGAATGAGTCAAAAAGCACAAGATATCACAGAGCAAAAATATGTGCGTCTTGCCGGTTAGGCGAACTACACACTCCTCACCTATGTACATCCATACATCCGTGCAGCATATATCGCCAACATGATGGTGTTAGCTGCCTCAACCCGAAGAAGAAGAAGAACTCACGTTAAGGGGTCTCATAGGATGTCTTAAGTAGAGTCAATATGGTGCGCCGTTGACATTTGACAAAAATAAACAACAAAGAAAATTGGTGATTCTCAAAAAGATCAATCTTAAAATTGGTACCTCCATTTGAAACTCTTTTTTAATTCAGTTTCTGTGTGTGTTTATTAAATTATTGCTTTAAGTGCATGTGCCTTTTTAAAGGCCAGTTTTTATTGTTTCGTTCATGAACCTACCATAATGTTTCTCCTGCCTATTTATTCTTTTATGTTTCCTACTTTTTTTTTTGACCCGTCATTCAAATTAAGACAGTTAGAAATTCTGTTCAGGTAAGGATTCTTCTTCAGCCATCAAAGTTATCATTGAACATCATCATCTTTTCATTTTGTACTCAACATGTCTAAAATGGGGTAATGCGCTATATAAGCACTATTTATTATTATTTATTAAAAACCCCAAAACAAAATACTTTTGAAAACAACATTTTTGTTCTGACTTTTCCAGTCTAACTTAAAACTATCACCCTTTTCTTTGGTTCCTACTTTCAACAAAGCCCCATTATTCTCCTGCTCATCATTGTTCTTGTTTTGCCTGTCTTCTCATGAAGATTCATTTTTTATTTTCATCATGATGACATTTTATTCTCATGTCTTTGCATGCAAACAGAAAGAGACTACCCGACTCGCTGTCACGTTTACGAAGAGTACTATTGCGTGGATATTGAGTTAGAGATTCAATGGAAGAGAAGCAAACGCTCTGCACCGCACCGCTCTCATGATAAAGCTCCTGGCGGTTTTCCATTCTCACCTGAAAGTCACGATGATGAAATGGACTCATTGATGCATTTCACTAAACCCACAAACTCTCAGTCTTCTTCACCTCACCAGGGTGGCGCGCAATATTCACCTAGAACTTCAACACATTCAGAAAACATAGATTCCAATAAGGTGTCAGAAGATGATGATCAATATGCATTTGAAGACTCACCAAGGGCAGCCTCTTAGCCTTGTATTCTATGCATTTAATTATACATTATTTTTTTGTTTCCAAAGCCGAAAACACCTAAAATGATTATTCATTTGTTACCAAAGTCTTCATGCTGTAAAAGCAATAGCCAGTACAGATACCTCTAATCAGAGTTCATTTTGTGCATACCAGATCGACAGCATGGTTGAAAGCTTGGTTGTTGCCTAGGGCTCATGACAGTAGTTAACTCGTGTTTGGGTGCAATAGGGAGATCAATGTGATCTTTGCTCATTTGGCTGTGTAGACTTGAGAAAGTCCTTTCTATGGACTGTGACTTTATTGTCATAGTCAGGATCTTTTTCGCACAGAGTTACCTTCAGAATTTTGTTTTGTTTCCCTCCGTATCTTTTGATTGTGATCCTTGGATAGTAGAAGCAGTTGATTTTTGTTCCACCCCTTTCTTTCCCTGTCGTCACACCTTCCCAATGTTCCCATGTTTGCCTTTAGTTTGAATGCCGTCACAACACTAGATTAATTCTGCCTTGTTTGGATTTTTATCTTGGTTTTCCTTAGTTTTTTATCAGTTCATTTTCCCACGTTTTTATAGACTTAACATAGATTAATATTTCTGGTGAAATCTCCTGAATAATTTGATAGCTGTTTTCTAAATTTGTGCCATTTGAGTCATTCTATTCTGATTTACATTTATTCACTACCATTTTATTCCCAAGAATTGAATAGATTCCTAGTCTGAAGTCCCAAGTTTTAAGAGCCTAAATTGATCCTCTACTCTCCTTGTTACCCATACTATAGCCAAAGCCTCAAGGAGAGGAAGTGCAGTGACCACTGTCCGAGCTGTTGGACTCTCTTCAAAGTCTTGCCCTTCTTATGCCAGGAGCTCATCCTCTCCTCCCTGTCCAGTAGCCATTCAAATGCTGATTTCCTGGCACGGGGGCCAAAGCATAGATGTGGAGGACTCCAGATCACAAAGAATCCTGCTTCTGATTCTATTTTTAACCATAGTCTTCCATTTCCTGTTTTGGCTTGTGGATGTTGGCATCTCAGTTGTGTCAAAATTCACATAACTAGTGACTAGATGTATTTTTAAAGTTTTAGTCTTCATGACGATTGACGAAAGAGATTCTTATCTAAGATTTCCATGATAGACAGGTGGGACCCTCGCTTGTCTTTATACTTTACATTATGACACATTATCTGGAAGGATGTAAATTTTTTCTCTCGTTTTTCCTCATCACTTATTCTCAAAATTAAATAGATAATCACATAAATCATTTAAACAAGAAATATTGTTTCACTAATGGCAGCAACTTCATAACAGTTTTCACTCTATTTGTTTAAGCTAGCTTTGTATGCTGTACATGTTTGAATGATTCAGTGGAATGTAAAGAATTTGAATGAGTGGATTATAAAGGCAAGCTAATGCTTTGCACACATTTTGCTTATGTTTAAGTTGCAGCTTAATAATAATTCATTGAAGGCACCTAGCATGAGACAATAAATACTTTTGTTGACTCTGACATGTGACACAATGAAACCATGCATTGACATTGAAAATGCTTATGCCATAATGTTAACTTTTTGCCACCGGTTACGACTCCTTGAAATGCTTCATATTGACAATGTGAGCAACCAACACTGCAAACAACCACACTTTTCATCCCGTCCATGATAATAAATATTTTTTTTTATCATCTTATCATTTTCTTTATTAAAAAAAAAGAAAAGAAAAGACATTAAAAAAGTTATAACTTGGGTGAAAACAGAACCCGTATAATTTTACTTGATAAGAAAATTAGTGTTAAGTTTAAGATGTGGCCCTTTAAAGTGACTATCACAAAAAGATTATTAAAAATTGTGGTTTTGGTTGACATTTGCTGACATGAATTGTGATTTGTTTTGATTTTTCCTTTGTTAATCCCACTGGGATGGATGAGCAAACTGTTGAAAGAAAAGTATAGTCTTTCTGTTTCTGAAAATAATTACTGAAATTGCCTTCGCAATCTAAGTCTGTTTCTTTATTAATATTATTTTCTTTATTTATTTGAGGTTTAAGTATTCATAAATATGTAAGAAAAAAGACTGAAATGTTGCAGGATCTTTTTTCCTTTTGTTTTTCTCTTGTTGATGTCAACCAGACATTTGATTCAATAAAAGCTATAGTTTTATAATGAAAACAGGATATTTGGATTATTTTTTCTGATTCTTTTTTCTTTGTGTCAGTTATACTGTTAGGGGTTCTTCACAATCTTTTTATTTATCTCAATGCCAGCCCTACTGAAAGCATGCGATTTCTTTCTTTGAGTGATTATTTTTCCATTCCAGTGTTTCTTGATAATCTCCGCATGTTATGCAGACTTTCCGAGAAAAAAAAAATGCTATCAGTGTTCTCTTATGACTTAGTCTCTTTTTGCTCCCGAACCTTTGAGAACACATATTTCTTGAATCCTTTCTGAAGAGTTTGCTCATCCACCTGGTTTTTTGATGTTGTCGCCTGTCCCTTTGCCCACACAGTGTGACCCCATGCTTGTCACAATGTCACATCACTGCATTCACATTTGGCCTGAAACAATTGTGTGTGTGTGTGCGCGTGTGTGTGTGTATTACCTTGAACATGTTAAATAATGCTTTTTCCATTAATTGGTCTTGTTGTTGCCTGATGCCACCATTGCCCGTGCTATTATGTTATGCACTAATATTCAGGGGACCTTTCAATATATTTATATATAAGTTGTGTTTTTTTTTTAGGTTTTTGTGTTCATTTTTGTATAATGTTTATTTATATCTGTGAAACTTTTGTCTTTGGATTTACTTTGTACATTATAACTTTGCAATTTCAAACTTTTTTTTCCCACTGTATGGATAAAAACCAAGCGTTGTTTCTTTTTTGTTTTGCTTTTTTTTTTTAGTTTTTGTTTTGTCTTTTGATTAACTTGGCTTTTTCTTTGTTATTTATGTTTTGTTCTGTTTTTTGATAGATTTTTTTTGTTCGTTTCTGTTGTTGCTGTTTTTTTTAATGTATCAACTTCTAAAGAAGACAAAAGGATTATAGCTTGCATTGTCTTGTTTTGTTAATGTCTAAATATCAACAATATGTTTTGGATAACACAAGAACTGAACATTATAAGTGCCAGCATGACCAAACTTAACTGAATACTCTTTTTCTCGCTGATCTATATAATAGCTGTCTTTTTGGATTCAATTTTGAATCTAGTCTTATCTGCATTCCTAACATTATATGTGACTAGATTTATGTTAACAGTATAATTTTTCTCACCTTTTTGTTGTAGTAGGAAATCTCGCCCTGATATCAGTTAAATTGCTGTAAAATTAAATGACACATAACAGTGCTTTAAAGTTTGTTTATTTTGTTATTGTGCAAAGTATTCATTTATTTACGTCCTGTCCTTTTGATCCCTTTGCATGGGATGAGTATTGTACTCCAATGTTCATGCATGTTTGAATGCCTCTTCTATGCCCTCCACCCCCTACCCCTTCCTCCTTTCTTTTTTTTTCACTTTTGACCTGTAAAAAATTTTGGCCATGCAAATGTTTTAAAAAGCTACTAACTTCAGTAACTAATGCATGTTTCTTCCTTTCAGTCGACAGCCCAATATTTCAATTGTCATGTCTTTCATTTCCCCACAGTTTCTCCCTTTGGTCATATTTTAGCTGCATGTGATAGCTTGCCATCTAATCATTTTTCCCCTAAGTAGGCCTGTAGAAAGACTAGTTCCTCTGTGGATTGCATGATTCCTTGTCATCAAATCAACATTTGTACCTACTTTCATTGTGACCATCTTTTATAAGCACTCCTGCATGGTAAGTAGATTTTGAAATAATTGACAAAATAAAGTAGAAATAATACATAACAAACAAAACTGAAATGAAAGGAATTCTAAAATGACTTGTTCATCCAAATGAAAAGAAGTATGTTTCCTAAATCAAACACATTCCAGAAATCTCTCTTCTAGAAACCATCTTGCACACTTTAGGTGGTATTTGAAAAGAGAAAAGAAAAGTCAATAAGAAAAGCTACAAAATCTACTTAAACAGATAAGGCTGCAAATATATTAGTTGGTCCTAATAATCGCAGCACTTCTGTTGAACATGGTAGAGTAGATGACAGATTCACCTCATTTTGTCTTTATCATGTATGAAAGGAAGAAATTCACTAATTGAAGGCCTTGTGGATGTAAAATTGTATCCACATATAATTGTGTCAATATTGCAGAATATAAGCTGATGAAAGATTTAAACCATTAGCATGCAGCAATATGGCAGAACATAAGCTGATAAAATGTCTAAACTATCATCATCCAGCAATGAAGCGAAGCAAAACATAAGCTGATGAAAGATTTAAACCATTACCTTGCAGCAATATTGCAGAATATGACATAAGCTGATGAAAAATTTAGACCATTGCCATCCAGCAATATGGCAGAACATAAGCTTATAAAACATTTTAGCCATCCCCATCCAACACTGTGACAAAACGAAAGCTGATGAAAGCATAATTTCATCACCATCCAGAAAAACAAAAACAAAATTGTGTATTAAAACTGCTGTATGCGTGTCATAAACTTGCATGGCATAAGACAGCCTTCTAGGCGATTTTGATGTAATGGTATGGACTTAATTATAAGCTCCTCAAGTGCAGAAAAAAAAAAAAAAGGAAAAGGATTGTAACTGAAGCATGAATTCTAATGGAGCCTGGGTTTCTCTTTCATTTTTTTTTCTTTTCTTTTTTTTTTTTTTTACAATTGCATGCTGAAGAACCCTTGTCATACTTATTGTTTGTCTTTTCTGTGTTCATAAATGTGTTTAATTTGTCCATCATGTCACACCAATTTGTGTGCAATCATAATGAATTTGAGTGACACTATATTTCATGGCTATGCTCAATGCTTCCAATGAAGCAAGACACATGAGCTTGCTATAATCAAGCTGCCATTCAAATATAAGTGTAGCCATGAGTATCTTGTTGCTTCAAATTAATTATAATTACACATAATTACACATCAAATTGTCCTCATTAACACAGATAATTTGTGTTGGTACAAAAGGGGCCAATGCACAAAATGAACTCTGCAAATCTATATTAGGGGTGACTCAAATATGATGACAGTGTCAAAAGATTTGACATAAATAATGCCAGTGAACATACTGTCCAGTCTACACAATACCCGACATGAGTGTCTCAGCAAGCTGATAGGATTTTTTGCAACATGGAACGATAATCTTTCACAGTTTGCAATGTGAAGTAATACTCTTTCACAAAGAGCAATACTCTTCACAGCTTTTTACGGGGAGCAATGCTTTTTCACAGTTTGCAACTTCAAGCAAAACTCTTTCACAGCTTGTAACATGGAGCAATACTCTTTCACAGTTTGAAACTTGAAGCAATACTTTTTCACTATTTGAAACTCGAAAATTACTCTTTCACAGTTTGTAACATGAAGCAATACTCTTTCAGAGTTTGTGACAAAGAGCATTACTCTTTCAAAACATGTAACATGGAGCAATACTTTTGCCGTTTGTAACACAGAACAATACTTTTTCACTGTTTGCAACTTAAAGCAATATTTGTTCAAAATTTGCAACTTGAAACGATACTCTTTCACAGTTTGTAACATAGAGCAATGCTCTTACAAAGTTTGTAAAATTGAGCAATACACTTTCACAGCTTATGACATGGAGCATTACTTTTTCACAGATTTTTGAAAGAGCAATACTCATTCACAGTTTTGTAAAATAGAGCAATACTCTTCACAGTTTGTAACATGGATCAATACTTTCACATTTTGTAGCGTGGAGCAATATTTCTTCATATTTTAGACATTTTCATGACAAATATACAATTACAGCTTGATTTCCCATATGAAATAGATACAATTGCACCAAAACCAAAACATGAAAAGTGAAGAATGATACATGCCAGTGTCACCTGTCACCACTGTTAATTACTTTATATACATTCTTTCAAACGGTTGCACATAGTTTCAATGTACCAAAGCATGTTTCATATTCCATTGCAAATATGAGTACATGTACTGTACTCTCAAACAAAGACTCAATGATTCTTTTACATAACCATGTTTCAGATGAATAAGTGGACACCATGAAATACAGTAATGACATTTTTTATTTTTTTTTACACAATTTCAGTTTCTCTGCAGTCCTCATGGATTGGCACACACAATACAAACTCAAAGAAATAGCTTTAGTCCAATGCCTGTCTTAAGTCATGCCTATTGATAGTCTAAAGACACAAGCAAAATGCAATTGTTTGGACAAGAGCTTCAATGTAGCAGGAAAGCCCCCCTCTGCAGTACAGGCCAACCAGCACCAGAAATATACCAGTTTGGCCATATACCACTGTAGGCATACACCACTTTAGGCATATGCTAATATAGATGTTTACCATTTTTAGGCATATACCACTTTAGGCATATGCTAATATAGATGTTTACCATTTTTAGGCATACACCACTTTAAAGAAGGGCCACTTTAAGCGTATACCAGTTTAGCCTCACACCACTTTAGGCATACATGATACACCACATCAGGCATATACCACTTTAGCCATATGCTAGTTTAGGCATACACCACGTTAGACATACACAGCATTAGCCATATGTCGATTTAGGCATACTACTTTAGACAAATACAGCACTAGCCATTTATTACTTTAGACATGTACCATTTTATGGATAAACCACTTTAGGCATTTACCACTTTAGGCATTTACCACTTTATGCATATACCAGTTTAGGCATTTACCACTTTAGGCATATACCACTTTATGCATATACCACTTTAGGCATTTTACACTTTATGCATATACCACTTTAGGCATTTACCACTTTAGGCATTTACCACTTTATTCATAAACCAGTTTAGGCATTTACCACTTTATGCATATACCACTTTATGCATTTACCACTTTAATCATACACCACTTGAGGCATATACATGGTGTCCCACTTTAGGCATATAATACCACTTTAGGCATATAATACCACTTTAGGCATATAACGCTTTAGGCATATACCACTTTAGACATACACCACTTATTTTGACATTCTTAAAGAGTATTGGAGCATCTTTGTTGGAATGTAAAAAAATGAATGTTTTGGGGGGGGGGGGGGGGGGAAGAAAAAAAAAAAAAAAAAAAAAACAAAGGGATGAACCTATGAAATTTGAAAAAAAAAAAAAAAAAAAAGCAAGCATAATTTTTTTTTTAATTCCCCCTCAATGTTCCTACAATTCACAAAGAATGAGTTTAAACATTGTTTAGAATTTTAATTGCTTTCATAATGCCACACTTTCTAGTAAGAAACTGAATGAAGAAACTAAGAATTGAACTTAGCATTGAGCAGGGAATGCTGGTCACAAAAAGAGTGTCAGTTGGTTTGATTCATTCAACTCCATCCTCCGTTCAATACATTGGAATATAATAATTCAGAAGGCAAAAAAGAAGGACATTCATAATTGATTTAGCAGATTCAATGAATATCATGCAGGAATATCACACAAACCACATAATTAGACTGGAAAGCAAAAATGGTGATGACGGCGATGATAAGGGTGATGATGATAATGATATATTTTTTCAATGTAAAAGATGGAATTTTTTGTCACTGTATAAATTATTATAGTGCAGGACATTTTTCTACCTCTCTTAAGGCTTTCTTCATGAAATTCAGCTTTCTGTTATAACATAGAGTTTAATACTGCTGTGCCAAAATATAGGTCTCATCATCAATTGTTTGTTGTTTTTTGTTGTTGTTGTGCTGATGAAGTCACAAGGTTTAGGAACTTCGAAATAATGTCTGAATAATTTTCAAATCAAAAGTAGGAGAGGGACAAAATAATAGAGTTTTGGTCAATTGTAGCAAAACTTAACAAAGGCCATGAAGGAGCT
Organism: Plocamopherus imperialis; assembly: GCA_039654505.1. Lineage (NCBI taxonomy): Eukaryota > Metazoa > Mollusca > Gastropoda > Nudibranchia > Polyceridae > Plocamopherus > Plocamopherus imperialis. The sequence continues at coordinate 12,188 of JBCHJU010288498.1, forward strand.
GCTAACACTGCTGAGAAAATCTTTTATCTTTCTCTACCATTTGCTTTTACTGACAGAAGTTGATGCCGTATCTTTTCCAGTACTCATACTACAGATCTATGTTTCAATTTCAGAATCAAACTTGAACACTTGAGTAGAATTCAAGTCCTCAAATATATGTACTATTAATCCCTATCACAATTTTCATATGTCTCTGCAAACTCGGTTTGAATGGATTTAAAAGTGGGAAGTTTTCTCATTTGAAATGACTGTGGGGGCTGTATTCATTGAAAGGAAATCATGTCAATCCTGTTAACATGTTCACCTGGGATGCTTTTGGAGTTCAAAGGCCAAGTTTTAAGTCCTGCAGCTTCCCATATTTCTATTACAATACGATTGTGTAGTGTTTTATACATTTTCCCATACACATTTCTCAAATATAAAATGAGTAGGCCTACCTGGTTACAAAATAACTTAATTAAATAACAAAGCTCTACTGCCATCTATGTGAGGAGCTGAGTTGGACTGCAATGGGCACGGTTTGCAGTAGCTCTCCAATGCCTTCATCCGTAGCCCAGCAAAGGGACAAAAGTCCGGTATTCACTTCCTTTTTATTTTGTTTTATAACCCACCAATTCCCCTCTTAATTCTAGGATGTCACTACCTCACCACTTTGTCTTAACTCATTGAAGATGCACCACTGTGAGCCCTGCTGAACTGCTGAGATGCACAGTTTTTTACCTGTATTTGATCAGTTGTAACTTTTCTATCAGTGATGATGAAGACACATTTTTTTTGCAACTTATAGAAGAATATTTCTGCTTTCTGATGATCTAATTACTTTTCACATCCATGAAGTCTATATTTTCATGATGTAAAAGAGTGTGTGGCAATGCATCTCAGGGGACACCTGTGCTGTCAGTAATATTGTTCATACTCACCTTCAATGACTTAATGTGTGATAATGATATTTATTGTTTCATGATACTCTCATTTTCTTCATAATTTAAACATCATATTTTCAGGTTCTTTTTTCCACTAGGCCAGATACAGTGACACTGAGAAACCAAGGATTCATTTCTTGAATTTCATGTTTTTTGTTGCTGTTATTGGTTTTTTGTTTTGTTTTCTTTGTTGGTTTTTTTTTTGCATGCCTTGTTTATGTATCACTTTGCAATTACATATACATATAATTATGAATGATGTCTCTGTTTCTTCCAGAATATATGTTTGTCAATATGTCCGTCATCACTTGAGAAATACAGAATTGATAATTATTATTCATTTTTAGTTTCATTTTAACCTTTTTGTTATTACATTCTCTTAAAGATGATTCAGTGAGTATGCATTTGAATATGAGTTTAAATTAAGATCTTAAATATTTTTTATGAAATTGTTGGCAATTTTATTCCAACCTGTGTTCTTTATTTTTTCATTAATCATTTCATAAATTCATAAGATAAAATAAACCAACTCAAATTTCCATCACGGAGAGATAATTTCTGTAAACAAAACATGCTACTTTTTTGTAAAAAGAAAAAAAGAAATACCAATCCAGAAGCCTAATCCACCATAATCTTATTGATTTTCTCTCATTCAGTACCAGAGGCGCCTGAATTACCAGAAGAAGAAATTGAAATCCCCACTCCAGTTGAAATCCAGGAAAAGGAGAGTCTGGAAACTACAGAAGTGGAGATCACAACCCCTGAGGTTGTCCCCATAGAAACAGTCACCGACCAGACCTTCACTATTGAGACGGAGGAAGCTTCACCTGAAACCTCGGCCGAAGAAGTGATTCAAATCATTCCAGCCGAGATTTCCCAGCAAGAGGAAGAAATACCTACAGACGTCACTGCTCAGCTGGAAATTCCCCTCCCAGCAGAAGAAGAAACCCGAAGGACGAGCATTGACGCATTTGAGAGTCTTATCAGTGAGATAGAAGAAAGTGTGCCAGAGGATGTCACTGCTCCTATAACTGTCACACAAACCATCCCAACTGAGGACGATTTCGAAGTTATCCAGAGGTTCGAGGAGGTAGCCACAACAGGGGAGAAACCGACCTTTATACAGGAGCTTCAACGCGTTGAAGCTACTGAAGGACAGCCAGTGCGTTTCGAAGTTGTGGTCACTGGTGAACCTGAGCCTGAGTTGACCTGGTGCTTGGATGGAGAGGTTATCCGGGACTCCCCTGTCTACCGCATTGAGCCTGGACCAGACGGACGTTGTGCTTTAGTGTTACCCGAATCTTTCCCCGAAGACATAGGCGAATATGAATGCCGAGCCACAAATATTCATGGAACTGTCACCACAAAAGCAGATTTACATGTTTCAGGTGAGAAATTTTTGCCAATCCTTCCTAACAAAATTACTTTGCTTGTATTTACATGTAGCATTTCCTTTCTATTCACAACTATACGTTTATATTCCGTTAACTGTACATTTCCATAATCTTTCATTCCTTAAATTTTCTGAACTGTATTTTCTTTCTATTTAACATTTATTTCATTTAATGCTTCTCTTTGCCTTCTGCAAAATATTTCTTCTTATAAAGGGAATTGTATTCAAAGCATTTCCTTTGCAAAATAGTAATTTTGCTTTTGCTAATTTCCTAGGCCTTTCTTTCCTCACCTTTTCTTCATACTTTTTAAAAATGAAAATGCAATAATTCAAAACATTTTATCTATAGCTTAAAGTCTCCAGTGTTGTAGTAGTGGTAGTTTACAGAACTATTGCAATTAATTTTCCATTTCAATAACAAATAGATTTTTCAAGACTTTTCTCTCAAAAGCATGCCCTTTTCCTCAAAGCATTCTTTATTCCATCTGTACACTCATTTGTCTGTGACCAATTCTAGAGCCCTTGTTTTTTTTGTTTTGTTTTTTCTATCTGTTGAAACTATTATAGTATGTCTATGTTTTTTCTCTTTCAAGTCTCTATTTTTCTGTCCCTAATTATATCCATCAAGCTTTAAAAGTTGAATCCTATTTGCCGTTCTTTCCTGTCGCTGCTCTTTTGCCCCTCTTGCTATAATTTGTAACTCTCTTTAAATATATTTCCTCATCATTTCTCATATTGTCAGTGGAAGATTTTGAACTCCTGGACTCCATAACAATGGATTGGTTAGGTAAACATCTCACCAACATTTTTTCTATCTTCATGCACAAACTGTGCTCTATTGTTATTATCGGACACTGTTTCATTTTCATAATAGCATTCCAGTTTTTTTTTTATCTGCATAAACAAGCTGGTTCTAAGTTCAAATGTTTCTTGTTTCACACTGTTCAAATAGCTGTTAAGGAAGCCGCTTTTATCTCTAGTGACATAAAAGACACAATAGTAATTAGAAGAAGTGATGATTTAAAAAAAAATATTTTAAAGGTTTGGATAACCTAACATGTACCTATGTACTCCCAAATATTAGCAAACATCAATTGATGGCCTCTTAATTTCATCACAGCCTTACAACTTTCTCATACCCATTGCTACAATGCTGATAGCACATACTAGTTTTTACAACAATCAAAAAAATTGTTCGCTGTGCACTTCTTTTTTGCACATCTAATGTTACTTGGTGTATTTGATTTCTCAAAATTGGATTTTAAAGGTGTTGGTTTCATTTGTGGATCTTTTTCACTTTTGCATTTGGCAGTTTTATCATTTATATTCATTCTTTCCCTAAAAGAAAAGAAGCAATGATGAGGAGGAATTTCTTACTATTTTACAAGATGAATAATCTACTTTCATTTTTTAAATGTATTGTTAAATGTTTAATCTAAGCATTCTTTGAGATACTACTGTATATCTCACACAACATGTGATTTTCCTTGTTAAAAGGGTCACCAGCAGATCAGGAAAATGATTGTGATCAGGTTGTGTTGAAATCAACGGAACCAGAGCTGCCATACCCAAATCTTGCTGAGTCCACTGATCTTTCTTCTGACATTTTGTCCCCCCTTGACAAAGAGCCTTTAGAAACCCCTGTCCATGTAGAATCTGAGGAAATAGAAAGAACCACTCTTAGTAAAACAATTGATCAAGGCCCTACTGAAATTTCTGAACCTGATGCACCAACAGCTGCAGATAACAGCGACAATGTAGAGATTTTTGCCACTGATATGGCCCGGCGTCTCATAACTGAAATGGCATTCGGAGATGGGATTGTGCCCACAAATAGCCAAACACATTTAGCGGAGGTCAACCAGGAATTGAACGTGCCTGAACAAGTGTCAAAAGACAAAAATCTTTTCATACCTGTTAGTAGCACTTTGTCATCAGATGAGTCATTAGATGAGGCCACTGAACCGTTGAATGAACTCCCGGTAACAGTTGAACCAGTGACTGAACCATCCTCAGATATAAATCCATTTACAAGTGAAGTTGAGGACAAGGAGATTCACCCTGTACATTATCCACAAAAATTGGAGCTTTCCACCAAACAATTGGATAAAGAAGAAGATATTGAGAATGCCAGTGGACCTGAAACTTCTCTGTTGTCTCCTGAGATTTACCTGAATGGATCTCCACAGATCTTTGTGGATGAAGAAGAAGAGGAAGAAGAAGAAGAAGAAGAAAAGCCACAAAGCCCTATTCAATGCCCTGATATACTCATCTCTAATGCTTCAGGCAAAAGTTCAACACCCATTGTGAATATTGACATTTCTGTCAATGAAGACAGAACACATCAACTGGTACGACGATTGTCAATGTGTGGAGATGCTGATTCAGTGTTGCTGCCTCTGGATGAACCCTTGCCAACTGGTAGGTCAAGGAGGAGCTCAAGGCGATTTTCCAACACAGACTGTCTGATAGAGGAAGGAATGCAAGATCTTAGTGAGAGACTCAAACCTTTGGCTGCGGAATCATCCACATACAGTGACCTGACACCTGAGGAGGAAAACAAAGATGAAGATGTTATTCTCAAAATTGATATTTCATTCAATGAGAATCACCCAACACAGAAAGCTGGTGAAAAATCTCGTAGAAGTTCTTTATCTGCTTCATGTGATATCGATGCTAGATCAAGGGATAGCCCAAGAAGAAAATCATCCACCCCCCAGCTTTTGTCCGTACCTGGAATTTCCACGGAAATGGTGGATGATGAAAGAATTGAGGACACACTCCCAGAGGAAGATGAAGCAAATCAGGAATCAAATGTCTCTGTTCTCAAAATTGAGCCAGAGTCTCTTGCTGGTGCTGAAAATATTGAAGAAACTGTATTTGAGATTGCAAAGTTGTTGTCTGTCACTGTGCACACTGATGCAGTGAATAAAAATATAACTGATGTCAGCATAAAATTAGCTTCTGGGGAGATCACAGATATGATCATGGCTCGCC
>JBCHJU010288499.1:0-14911 GCA_039654505.1 Plocamopherus imperialis
GACGACGACGATGATAATGATGATGATGATGATGATGATGATGATGATGATGATGATGATGATGATGATGATGATGACGATCGGTCGACAAGCAAACAAGGATGACGACGAAGTGAAGTGAATTGAGGTGAAGGTAGAGCTAAGGCCAGAGATTGATGCTGTAGACCCCGTGCGTGTAGAGTAGCCGCCCTTGCCAAAGCCTGGTCTGCGACGAGTCGGCACCCATTTGGTGCGATGGCATTAGCCACGGTAGTCAAAGCCACCTACCTCTCCACCCATTTGGTGGGCTAGCTCACGTGGACACATGATGACACACACTAAACTTACCGTCCCACACACTATAGACACACCACGAAAACCAAAAACAGACACAAGGAAAAAAAAAGAAAAAAAAAGGGCGACGAGGTACGGGACAAACAGTGACATAATACACATGATAATACAAGATAAGCATTACATCCACCCACCCTCCCTCCCTCTCATCAAAGAGGTTGAGGCAACCAACAGCCGAGCTGCGTTCGTCTATCGCTAGTAAGTAGTAACAGTGAACATTGGAGCCGATGAGAAAAGGGCCAAACGGAAACGGATGTAGGGGCTGCACAAGTTTGTACGGTACAATAGATTGTAAACTACTAAAAGTCTAAAAATTTGATAGTTTTCACAAGCGTTAAATACATATGTACATGCCGTAGGTAAGATGAGTTTAGTATATAGTGATAGTAATCATGATACAAATGAGAGCTTCCTTCATTACAGAGAAGCAAAGCAAAACAAAATAGAAATTCTTATAGAGCAAAAAGCCAATAGATCAAATCGCACCAGACATGTCAGCTACTTCAACCTTTTGATGAATGTGTTTCCATGGCAACAAATACAACACAACACTTATAATATCTACTATGCACATTCAAAAAGAAAAAAAAAACAGAGAGAGGGAGAGGGGGGTGAGAGATGTAGGATATAAATATATATATATATTATATACATATATCTACAAAAACGGTACTTAAAGTCAACATGAAACATAATTGTGTGTGTTTGAGTTTGAGGTTAGTCTGGCTTTGAGTTACTTTCAGTATGTAAGAGCATTATCAGTCCAAGAACTAACAAAAATCCTAACTGTTAACATCCCTACCCTAATTATCACCACACCCTACTCTCTCATAGCCAAGGGTAAAAAAAAAATGTTTTTAAATACCGGTAATCTAAAAAATATAATGCAAACTACACTTTCATCTATCCTTATTAAACTATTTTCACGTTTTAACAACTGTAACGTTTTAGCATTTGGAGTTCGAGGGAGGACTTCTATGGATTTATCGAGAGGCGTCGAATATTGTCATATATATATACATTGTGTTTAGTATTTCAATTGCTCATAAACAAAGCTACTGAAAAGGAGAATGGAAAGAAGAAGAGAAATAATATAAATTACAACCCTCAGAAATATCTAGCTGGAAAGTAAAATCAAGGCTAAAATACGACTTAAGTAAAGGCAATGACTCAAGTTCAAGTAACAAAACCAATGCAAAATAAAACAACAAAACATTTTACCAAAGTTTAAAAAAAAAGAAAGAAAAAGAAATTCCTGGAGATCTACATAAGTATCCAAACCGTTCATTCCAATTCAACACCCACACTTCGGCAAGAATAGCAAGCCCTCTGTCACCCTTCCCCGATATTGCCAAGAAAAAAAAAGTACAGAAAAAAGAAAACAAAAAACAAAAAAAAACCTTAGGGAGGACTACCGTATGCAAAGTGACAAAAACTTGAAAATATGTCCTCTATCAAAAGAAAATGGGGGGTGTTAAATATCGATGGTCTTCACATCACACCTCTATAGCCTACATATCTATAAGCAAGGAGGCGTCTTCAGAGGTTTAATGGGCCAACCATCCATATGGGGAAAAGTACAGGGTACAGTGTTGCTGATCCTAGGCAAAATTGAACAGAAGTAGACTAAAGAAAGAGAAATAACGAAGTCAGGGAGAAAAAGAGAAAGTGAAAAAGGAAACAGAAGTAATGGAAAAGAGCGAGAGAAAAAAAAATCAAAGGCCTGTCTATGAAATGAAAAGATGTGACCACGTATAAAAATAAATCTGTTGTTATCAACATATCATTATCATCATGGAGGTTGGCAGGCAAGCGCACAATCCTTCATATTCCCTACAAGACAAGAAAAAAAAGTTCTTGCTTCATGTTATTTTCAACGTTTAAAAATCTTTCTTTTCTTACAAAAACAAATTTATACTTTTGAGCCATTCAGTGACCAGCGTAACATTGAACTCAACAAGACATTAAAAAAAAAAATACTTATGACAAAGTATTCATTTGCAATACCAAAATACAAACTAAAATTTCTAAATATTAAAAAAATAATCTCTGTACATTCTTTAGAAGCTTTAAAAAACTGATTACAAGTAAAACAATGTCTTATCACCACAATAACCATTCATTACACTCCCCCCCCTCCCCCTCCCTCCCTCTTTCCGCCATCCTTTCAAGCCCTGAGAAAAAAAAAAATGAAGATGACAAAAAAGGAAGACGAGAAGAAGAGGAAGAAGAAGAAGAACATCAAGAGCAAGAACAAGAACAGAGAGGAAAGGCGGGGAAAACAAAGTGGGAGATAAGCAGTGCAGATGGACAGAAAAAAAAAATTCTTGCTCCAATGTTTAAAACAACACCAAGCAAATGCGGAGCATGATAAAATATATAAATGATAAATATCATATTCCCATACAATTTTTAAAATCAATACTTGATAGATGTGGAAAATGCATTCAAACAAAATCATATTTTCCCCCCTATGGGCACAAAGTAAGAGTTATAATCTGGACTTACTTTGCAGCCATCATATGAAATTGCACTAACGCTGATTTATCTGAGCATGACAATAGTAGGCGGCGATTGTGTAATTGCAATGGAAACAATAGCAACCACACATGAGAATTGATAACGGCATATAAAAAGTATCGAAAAAACTAATAACATTGTCAGAAGCTGAACTGATGCATTATGTGTGAGAGTGAAGCTGGCCAACTGCACAATGGGACTTATGGCGAAATTAATACACAAAATTTCAAACTTGTGATTTGAGCAGAATCCTTTTCAACATGGAAAGAGCCTTAAACTAGAACTCGAGACTTTTTCTTCAATGAAGAAAATAAAATAAAAGAAAAAAAACAAAACAAAAGACCCCCCAAAGATGATGACAAGTGTTTTAAAATTATATTAACCCAATGACTTCGCAAGCTGGTTAATTTCCTTTGGGTTTTTTTTTTTTTTATGCATATGATTCAGAACTAAAATATAGCCACCTTTCGTGAAAAATATCAGCTTTATGAATCAATTATCATAATAAAAATATGACTATAGTAACCATGGTGAGAGGCTTGACTGTGGATGCTGATTTACTACATCCATGTAGAGGATCAAATCACACAGATAAGTTACAATAACACAAATGCAATTCAATTCATCAAGTAACAATGCGCGGACCGAGAGAATTTGGCAATATTTCAAACAACTCCTCCCATTAAGCACTTGATTGAAAAAAAAAAAAAAGGTGACATAACGTCCAACAGGAACAGTTCATCTGGTGACTGTCACTGCACATCTCCATCATAGTTAATTTACAGGCCCAATTTATCCCTACACACTGCAAATTATAAAAGATAAGCGATGGCAACTCATGATAATCATACAAAAAAATAGCAATGATAATTATAAGAATACAGTAACAATAATGCTGCCCTTAATTGGCTTCCGCCTCTTCTTCAATTTTGTCAGTGGGCGGAGCCTCGGCAATCGGCTCTGCCTCTGCCTCTGTCTCCACCACGGGATCACACTCACTCTCAATGTCGGGGACAGAGGAGGATTCTACAGTTAATGCTGGGACATTTGTTGTGGCAGGGACAGCACCAGTCTCACCCTCTGACTGAGTTCTATTCACATTCTCTTCTTTGGGCTCCTCGCCAATGGGCAACACTGGATCAGAAACCGTTGGCTCTTGGCTCTGATTTGACGGGTTCTCTTCCGCGTCAGGAGCCGAGACAGGGGCGTCCGACCACCTGCTCGGTCTGCCGGATGAGCGATTTGACATTTTCGTCTGTTCCTCGCGAGCCTGAGTTTGACTTTCATTGACTGGGGCGTTTCGGGCAGGGTTATCACCAAGATTACTCTGCCTTTCATCAACGTCTTTGGGCATGACCCGCTCATCCTTATCACCCGCAACTTTGCGTTCGTCTATGTCTAGTTTGTGGAGGACCCGTTCATCCTTGTCCTCGTCAAAAAATGCTGGCAGTGGGGGTCTAAGCGGAGCACCAAACCTGTTCCCAAAGGATGGCCTCTCAAAATTGCCAAAAGCTGGACCTAGCAGGGAGCGCGGCCCCCCAAAACGGTTGAAGCCACCCGAGCCCTGGGCTCCGGGTCTGAGACCAAGCAATCCCGGGCCGCCTCTGGGGCGAATTGTCATGGGAGAGAACCCTCTACCCAGAATGGGGGCGCCAGAGGACTGGCCGCCTCCCTGAACTTGCATGAGAGGAATGGGACCCCCAGCGCGGGAGCTAGGCAGACCTAAGGGCGAGTCACTCTTAGGGGCCATGGAAACGGGGGGGAGGTCGGGACTCGGCGACCGGGTGGGACTAGAGCGTCCGCCAGTGCTGAGAGGGACGCTGACAGTGACCCCTGGAACAACCACCGAGCCGTTCACACTGGCAGGGACTGTCAGCCCCGCACCCGAAGACGGCGGCATAAGCCGTTGAGATGGACCGCCTGGTACCATTCCTGAACGGATGCCCATGTTTGGCAAAGGTATGCGCATGCCGGCTCTAGCCATGCCCTGCGCGAGAGCAAGACTGGCAGCTGCGGCTGCCGCTCCCGGCCCACCGGGCATGGCCAGCATGGGCTGCTGCTGCGCACGTTGCATCATTCGCAAGGACAGCATGCCTGCGTTGGGGCTCTGGGCCCTGGAAAGAGTGGCCAGCATCTGATTGGGTGGCCCCTGCATCAAAGAGGGCCCACGTGGCCGTAGGGGGCTGCCCAAAGACGAGAGATTACCCATTCCTGGCGGGAGGTGGGGAAGGAGGCGCTCATCGGAATCCATGGGCTCCTCATCAGGCTCTTCATCCTCTGCGTTCACTTCGTCATCTGGGGGCCACTCCTTGGGCTCTGCTGCCCGCATGTCGCTGTCTCCCATGTTGTCAGGAGTCCTATCGTTGCCACTATTGAAAAACGGAGGGCGCATGCCTGACTGCATGGGCGGGAATCGGGGGAATGGAGGGAAAGGCCTGTTCACGTTGGGGTTGTTCATTTGCATCTGTCTCAGGATGTCCATTCTTGGCAGATTGCTCAACGGGTTTCTGGGCATCTGGTTCATGGGACTTCCTGGCATCTGCTGTCCACCCATCTGGTTTCCGCGTATTGGGCTGTCTGGAACTTGAGATCGGTTCATCATGCCTCCACCAAGGGAACCCTGAATGAAAAAGTAAAAAAAAATACTAACCAAATGTGGACATTGGTTTATGTTCCTATTCCTACTGGTGGGCAGAGATACTGTCAAAGGTATCAAGTATCAAGCCATTCCCCTATTTTTTGTCTAATTATTTGAACACTTACAAGTATTTAGATCTATATTATATCTTAATATTGTCAGTTCATACAAAAATAGTACTCTGAATAAACATGATTCAAATGCCTTGGACCAATCATAACAGAGGAAGATGGCAGTTCCGCCACAGGAATTCATAATAGTATAACCAAGACTTAAGTCTCACTGAGCCCCCAAAGACAAAAGTATATAGACATGGGAAAGCCCTGCAAAACCATTTAAAAACCAACACCAAGGTATGAAAAGACTGCAAGAGGAACTGTCTAGAGGACTACCAACATTTGAAAATTGAAAAATGGGACATCTCCCATAACTAGTGACATAACCTTAGCCTAACAGAGAAGACTACACAGTGCACTTGCCTTGCACTACACAAGACAAAGAGAGCACTAAACTCGGCACTCTGCCTCCGCTAATCCCTGACTCGTGTTCATAAAATCGTGCAATGCTTCAAAAAATTAAATTTTCCTTTCGCATATATATCTATTTCTTTAGACTTTTTCTTTAATTTGCAAAAGTCAAAAAACTGTCGACAGCCCTATGTCTACTAGTAAAAATTGAAGAAAATAAACCATCACCAGTGACCAAACAGGGTGAAATATCAAAATAACAGGAGCCCCAATAGCCAAGTTGAAGTCACACTGACATGGCCAGTGGCTCAAGCAACATTGTCCGTGTCAGAGTTTGGTGAGATTACATCTGCAGTGGGTCCTGTTATAAGGCACTTTGGTCTCTTAACAGGTGAAAATAAGCACCAGTTCCAGAAATGGGGACACCAGGGCTCTCTCTGCACAGTGGCGACAGGCAATGGCAAAATGTCACTTGCGTCAGATTGTATTAATGATTAATGTGTTCATTATGTGTATAGATATGCATGTGTATGCATTTTCTGTGTGACGTATCATGTTTGCTTGCATGTATTTGCCATTGCATGAACAATTTCCATATGGATCAATAAGGTATAGTGCCAGTACTTAAATTGATATTATTATTTTTTTACTTTATAAGCAACTAATGTAGAGACCAAAGGAGAAAACAGATGATTTGGATAGAGGAGACAAAGCCCACTTTTGCTAATTCTTTTTTTTTTTCTTTTTTAAACAAATTTTAATTGAAGTCTCGTAATTATTGGTACCGATACAAGAAAACTAAATATGTTTTCAATTGAATGCTCGTCAAAAACATCTTCAAACAAACTCTGCATTTTAGAGAATACTTTGGGCAAAGAAGAAGTAGCCTTTATAAAAAATAAATATGTGCATGTCCACCTCTACATAGAGAATACAGAGCCTGCAGTTGAGAACAATTCTGGCACCATCATCAGCCAGGCCTATTGCAGTATTGAGTAAACTAAAATGTACTGTAAACTGTAGTTTCCCTTGTTCCCCTTCAAATCAACTGCAATCTCCTAAATGTCAACTTTCTCTTACAGAAATCTGTTCAATAAGAGCGAATATGGGTGTGGCATTTATTTTAGATCAGTATGTTCTCACAATCGGCAAGGTAAAAATTCTACAAAAATTAAAGACGTGGGCAACTGATACCTGATTTAGTTGGAAACTGCTCTTTATTTCAATCTACAGACGGATTGAATTCACAATTTTTAAAATGGTTTTTTCATGCAGAGCTAGATCCATCATTTGTCTGTTATCAATTACGGGGCATTGTTTATGTCAGGCCTGTCAGTGGCTGATATAAAATTTGCCTGAACTTTTTCGTCGACAAAAAAATACACCGCTACTACTATTGATCACGAAAGTGACATTACCCTATATTGAAGAGTTCTGTTACTAAGTAGACAAAGTTAACCAAAACAATGGCTTCTCCAATTTTCATTTAGGACTAACTCTCATAAGATGTTCTTACCTTTTTCTTATAGGGGAAAAAATGCATTATAATACTTAGTAAAGACACACCATCGGGCATGGGTCAGGACAACCGTTCAAGTTCAACGGACTATGGTTGTAGTAGAACACAATAACTAGATTCATAATAGAATCGGTCTCTGGAGTTTCCATAGAGGCGTAGTTGTAGCACAGGGCTTAGTTGTGGCACAGGGTGCAATTGTTCCGTAATTGATGAGTTGGCAACAATACAAGCAATAACAAATGCCTGCCTCGGGTATTTTACGGGGTAGATCTATGTATGTAATCAGAGAAAAAATCGCCGATCTCGTACTTTCCCTCCAGCCAGTTTCCATTTGGATCTGTTAGATTACTCATAAACCCTTCAGTGGTCTTTAAGTCTGAATTCCGATCAACGAATGTCTCGGGCATTTCGGATTCACAATGAATTAATCAAGATCTTGATCTAATCAATACATGTGTGAGTCTTTCAACTTTCATAGGACGATGTAGATCTAGGCCCAATACTAATAGGCTTTGTTTACGATTCAATTGAAAATCAAAATGGCCGCCTCGGGCAGGAGAAAGCAGAACTAAGCGAACTCTTTGTGAAAGTGAAAGCGAAAAGAATGATTCACGGTAGGGAGCGAATGGACCCGAACCCGAAGACACCACCTAAACTGAGGGCCTTGGGTTAGGGAATTCGTTCAGGCAGGGCTGCCTGAATGGGAGTGAATGGGGCGCCGGTAGGCCTGCCTGACGTTTTTTCAGCCCGAGGACCGAGTACGGCGAATCGATTCCAATCCCGGAACAGCGAACTCATAATTTCATTGGAATCGGATTTTTAGATACAGGCTTGTTGGGAGTTCAGAGGTCAGGCCGAGGTTCACGTCGGGGAAAATAAAAAAAGTGATTTGTTTCACATCGGGATTTTCTTTTTAATAAAATTGCTTTGTTTTTATTTTTACCATTACAATTCTATTCTAGTTGTATGACATTGTCTGATTTCATGACATTGCCTGAAAACTGACAGGCCTGGTGAATTCTTTATTTGGCAGGTGCTAAATTTAATTGTTTATTTGTGTTTTAAGGTATTTAATAATCACTTAATTATTATTACTATATCTAACTAATCTCAACAATAAATTAGTGGTGCCCTTGTCAAGGAATGGGTATAGCTTGAAGGCCCATTCTAAGACAATGCCTTTAACGTAGTTAAGATGAAAGATGGTCATTGGCCGTTTAAGGAGGAATGATGATGGAAGCAAACAAATCTTTTATTGCATCACTCCTGCTTAGAACACCCTTCCAATGCCATATACAGTAGTTACCACCTAATTGGACTGCGGCTAAAGGGACGTTTCACCTTCATGGACGTTATTTCAGTGGAGTGGGTTTTTTTATTATCAAAATCACCCCTCTAATTGGACGGTCTAAAACAAAAATTTCATCTGATTGGACGTTAAGTTTAGATTCGGGAAAAATGGTTTGACCATCAACTTTCAAAACTATTCAAGGGCCATATAGAATCCCACTTTGTGTATGAATGGGCTTCAGTGCTTCAGGGTGCTTAGCGTAGGGAAAAGGGGTCAGGCAAGAGTTTACTGACCAGTACTGGTCCAGGTGTGAATATAGAGCTAAGATGTCAAAAACTGCTACAGGGCATGACGGCTCTCTAGCATGCAACGCACTGTCTATGCCTATGCCATGACATGGTTGTCGGCCAATCACATCCCATCCTAGCACTTAAGTGACCACTCCCGTGATCCATCAGTCTCATGCTTGACATGTCTTATGTTGGGCCAAGCGTACATAATAATAGGCCATCTCTCTGATTGGTCAGCACACAACGATTCTCTGTTTCAGTTACCGTGGTTGTCTGCCAGAGTCCCAGTGCTTTGATGGGAAGGTAACTCCCTCTTTTTAGGAAATATAATGTACAATATTCAAATTGATGATATGATCATTGTCCAACATTGGACTATCAGCCATCTCGTCCAACCATTTTCGCTAGGTGGATGTTTCGCTTAATTGGACGTTTTTGCTGCTTCCAGAAAACCGTCCAATTGGGCGGTAACTACTGTATATGCCTATGAGTGGAAAAAATGTTTATTTATCAAAACTCACCGACTGCTGAACCACCAGTCTCTGCATTATACCATCTTTTGGCTGTAATTTTCTGAAATGTGGGGGGTTCTCTCTAGAGAGAAAAGGAGATGGTGAAAGGTCTTCAATAAAGCATAGAGGGAAACACATAAGCAAGGAAAATTCTCACAAAGTAATTTTTGGCTAAAACTAAAGGGAAAAAAGCAAATAAGGTGAAATTACCCACTAACATCCTTCTTCTTGATATTGTTATGTTCTTCTTCTGCCCAAGGTGCCACTGATTGCATAACAAACTCTGACTCACTGGTTGTGCAGTGAATATGTTTCACTGCAATAGGAAGGCAGTGCTTCCATTTTGAACTAGAAACCTTCTTTGAATGTTTTTACTCAAGGTGCAAAAGAAAAGAAAAGATTAAATGGGTTGAGAACCAGATTAACCATGAGTGTACTGTAAATATGTCAAGACCATCCATTCCATTTTTAAAACATGTCTTTACGTGGCAGCCCATCACAACACTGTGCTATGGTACTCACTTTTCCAGGAAGACCAAAAGTCCCCTTGCCAGGCCCTCCAGACAAAGCAAATCATATCTGAAATAGTTTATTTTGTTTTGTGTATTTATGGACAAACAGAATGAAGAATGGTGAATATATTGATGGAGTGGAAGCAAAAACAAAACACCCAAACAAACAAACAAATCTAACAAGCAATGTTCCAGAGGCAATGAAGGACTATTTAGTTTTTATTTCGTTTTTTAAATGAAAAATAATATAAAAGAATGTGAATAAAAATGTAAAAATAATTTCAAATTTCTGCTTGTTTCTGGCTTATCCAGGTTGTTTTTTGTTGTTTTTTTTTTAGCAAAGTTATAAGAGCAATGCCAGTCACCCTCCTCCTCAATTCAATTTCAGTTCAAGTTAGTTTTATTTGAAGAATCTATCTCAAGTACCCTTCATAATCATTGCAACCACACTTAATAACAACGCTCCTGCACATTGCAGTTGTGTACAATAAAACAGAGATCTAGATCTAGCCTAGTAACTGGATTCTAGACTTATAATCTAGATCTAAATTAGAATTAGACTCTATAACCAAATAATCCACCCAATGTAAAAAAAAAAAAAAATTAAACGATTCAGTTCAATATTTCCAATTAAAGAATAATTCACAATTCATCTATTTCTTCACATTAATGATGACACTTTCACATACAGTCGGTCGGTAGGCTTCACATGAAATTGGGAAAGGTTCAAATCACTGCATGAACAATGCTTCAGTAATGAATGGTTTCAATTCGCGATACTCAATCAAACAGAATAATGTTCTATTTAGTTACTCACGAGACTAATGTGCGTTGTACTTCAATAATTTTGTTTTCATGAATACCAGAACAAAATGTCTTCCGCTAATGTACCTGCCAGCATAACGGAGGACTTGAAATAGCTGAATTCAACTGAATAGTAGAAATTTGAGACCACTATTTTTTATGACCAGATGAGACTGAGATGGGTGAATGTACCGTGGCATGGAAGAAATGATCTAACAATGGGCTACAAAAAGCTGGGGCCTAAACATGTGTAGTATAATGTACTATCAAAGGCAAATTTCAGCATTGTGTAGGCTACTTTTTAGTCGCTGGCTAGGCCTAGTGGGCTTTTCAGACAACTGATACAGAAGTAATGAGTACATCAATATGGCATGGGCTACTGTTAGTCACTGGCTCGGCCTGGCGAGCTTTTCAAACTAAACTAATCAAGACGGGAAAAGATTGCTCATATAGCTTGAGCAGCAGACAAATAGTTCAAGGAATCTGTGAAATGGTTCAATTATTGCATGGAAAAAAAAAAAAATTAAAACGTAAGAACAATACATAGAGAAAATTATTTGGGACTTGTTGGAGAAATCAATTAATTTGACAATCAAATGTGTTTGACTATTGCATGCTGTACTGTATACGAAAATATTCTTTTACCCACAACTTGCTACATAAAAGACCAGTATAAAATAAGAGGATGAAATCAAAAACCTGTTGGCTGGTATCTCGATTTTGTATTCAACAACTTCTGATGCTCCCTGTGCTTTCCCAACACCTTTCTCTTTTTCCATTTGTTCTTTCTCTGATGTCTGCAGGATGGGAAAAGAACAAGATGAGACCCAATTTTAAATAAAATCAATGAAACGATTATTACAGATTATGAAAAAATCTAGAAAGCACACGTGTGTGAATTTTCAGAAAGAATATAAATTACATGTATTTTGCCAAAATTATGTCATTCAAGCAACACATGAAAATCAACTTACGATTTCATCTAACTCTAAGCCATACTGAAAGCAAAGTTCATCAAATTCATCATCAGCTGAAATAAAAAAGAAACTATGGTGAAAATATATCCTTAAATGATATACATGTAGTGAATTTTCATATATACATAAAAAAAAATGGCATCAAACTTTGCATCTAAAATGGATAAATTTATTTATATAGATAGGCTATGTATAGAGATGTATTAATATAGGAAAAGAAAGGAAAAAAAAATGTAAAAAAAAAAAATAAAAAAATTGTCGGAGTGGTAGACCTCTACATGAAAAGAGTCAGAATTGAAATGTACACAGATAAATTTTTTTAAAAACTAACAATTTGTGATGAATTTAAATAAGCTTGATGCTATTTCCTCATGCGCCGGGGCCGAATTGCATAGATTTCCCATACTTTATGTGTTTGGGGAAACCCCTGTGTGTCAAACAGGCTTCGGCAACACAGATTTTCTAGATTTGGTTTTAAAGAAAAGTCTATTTAATAGTGTTACTAATTAGCTCTAAACTTGTCATTCGATTGAGATATATAGTTGGGATCGCGGAAAGACGAACAAGAGGTTGATCTTGTCTAGCAGTCAACACATTAAATAGACACATTATAGAGCTGACTTTCTTTTCATGACCTCTTCATTTTCTTTACTCATCCACACACCAATATGGATGCTTAATGCTTATTAGCAGGACCGGGCCAAAGTGTCTATACATGTAAAATATTAAGTTTTATGAATACAGTGGTCTCCGCCTAAGAGACCGGTCCACAGGTGACAAAATAAGCGGCCTCTTAGACGGACGGCCTCTTAGACGTGGTTCATGGGAGGTAACTGGTCACATCATATTCGGCTTATTTAGAAGGCCCAGTAGGCTATTAGGCCTATGTAGTCCCATCCCCACGAGTCCAGTCTTTACACAACCCTCATTGATAGGCTAAAACTTTAAGCCAATGAAACGAATTCAATACACAGCCAATCATGGAAGCGAACAGGCTGACAAAAGGGGAGGCACTTACGATTTATACATATATGCACCCCTACCCCAAATCACAAGAAGCAAGCATACAGAGGAAGGGAAAGGCATTTTTATGATCTATCTGCCCAACATCTGACAAAATCGCATTCCTTTGATTGAATTGCTTAGTCGCTTGCCATTGACTCGTGAACCGAGATGGACGCTGGCCACCAATTTTGCACATGGCCGGGTTACCCAAGCGGGGCATACTGGTCACAGGATCAGCTGTCAACACCTCGCCGCTAAATCCCACGACTGCCTTACTAAAGCTGGCGGCCAGGCGTTTCCCAAATGACATCAAAGTAGGCAACAATAAATGTGCGCGTATCGCAGTTAAGCACGTTCATTATGGTACAGACAATCGTTTCGTCATCTTACAACACGCGTGTAGAAGTAATTTTAAGGACAAAATGAAATAAGTTATTCCTCAAAAATCATAAGCCCTCTACCACTTCACCCCCAATCCCACCCCCAAAAAAACAACCCCACACAAATTCTTTAACCTGACATTAATTGTCCAACCTCATCCTTATGTCCAGCCTTTCATTCATTCTTTTTACTCACTGTCTATACAATGGAGTTGTAGTAACCACAGCTTCATCAATGTCCACCTCTTCATTGCTCTCCATCCGTTCTATGGCCTCTTTAACCTCTTTGCCCTTATCAGTCAGCAACTGGATGTTTCTGACTAGTTCATCCTGAAAAAAATGAGGTAAACAAAGATGAACAACACATAAAATGGTGCTTTACATCATAAAACAGTTTTCCTCCCTAAATATTATTATTGTAGTCAGTATGTGTACCGAAAATCTATTTTTAATTATCATTATTCATTCCTCTTTCAGGAAAAAAGATTAAAGACATTACCAATCATAAAATAAAAACATTCAAAGGACTTAAGTTTAGTGAAGAACAAATATTTTAAAAAATTAATAAAACAAAAAAGAAATACCTTTTCCTTTTCCAAATCTGCAATAATGCCATCCAGTTTAGCCTTGCCATTGTTCAAATCTTTCTGGGTCTTTGACAGCACATCCATTTCAGCCTAAAGATGAGTTTTAACACGATTTTCACATGAGAAAACAAAATTCAAGAGACAGATCACTAATCAAATTCATCAAAATACATCAAACATGCAGTACCTAATAGACAAAAATGCCATTCTTCCCTGTGTTTTTTTTATGAGAATAAAGCTTAGAAAATAAATATGATACTGATGAAGGATGAATCAATACCAGAAATGTTCTTGGTGTCTGCAAAGAACAAATCTGAAGCACTTTGAACATTACCCACTGTCAAAGAAACATGGAACAAACTGACAGATTCCATACCTGAGGCTAGGGAACAGACATCACAAAAATTTGAGAAAAAAAAATTAAAACAGAGGATGAGGAGTAGATGACTCCAGAGATATTTAAGCTCATGGACAAAAGAATGAAACTGAAGATAAGTATAAATCAGCCCACAAAAATGTTAAAAAGAAATGCAATGAAGCTAAAAAGCAATGACTGATCTATTGAAGGAACCTTAAAGGGTCCCTAAAGAACCTCTCTCACCCAAAAGCCACCTCAACTCCAAGGCACATACAAAGCAACAGCCATATCATAAATAGAGTATGATGTCACAAAAAGGTAGGACAGAATTACTCACACAGGCCTTTGTTTTATTCATGTACTACCCAGAGATGTCACCGGAGCCTGACAAAAATGCCTGAACTTTTCCCCTGACCTAAAAAGTCGGCGTGGCCCATGGGCAACATTTTCATACCCAAATTCAATTTAACATGCATCACCACAACAACAAACCATAACAAACCGAACTTGATATGAAGCATGGGTGTTGATATGAAACATAATGTGTGACTGTAAAAGCATGTAAAAATCCACCAAAACATGAAAGAAACGAAAAAGAAAAACAAACAAAAAACAAGAAAAAAAAACCTATAAAACCAAATGAATTCTTATGACCTATTTTTTATGGGTAAATGTGAGAATGATACCTAAATTGAATTAGGGGTTACTATAGCATATA
>JBCHJU010289607.1:0-14892 GCA_039654505.1 Plocamopherus imperialis
AGATCTACCTTGGGGACCACATAACGCGAGGCGTACAATCTATCATGTATCATGAACTACTAGAGCTATATTATACCACTCCTGTGCACACGATTTAGTATAGAGCACCGGAAAGTGCCGGCAGGCTGTGGAAAGTGCCGGCAGGCTGTGGGGGCACTTGCTTTGTAAGGATTTGAAACGATTTCGTGCTCAAAAGAATTATTTTTACGACTTGTTGAAAAGGACTTTTTTATGACTGAAAACCCCATTAATGAAGTATTCACTGTTCATTAATGACTTCTTTTTGGACCTATTCAGTTTACTAAAATGTCATTCCGTATTGCACATACCTAAATAAAATATATTTAAAAAGTGGAATACAAAATTGTCCTTTGAAGACATCACAATATAATCGTATTATTGACCACAATATAACCATATTATTGACTTCATCTCATTTCATTAGTCATTCTGATGATAAATAATTGCACTTGGATGTTTTTCAACTGGACTCAGATGGTGTATATCGTATAGTAATTATAATGAAGGCGATTGTTTTCTTCTCTTACTTTTAAAATTTTATTTTTGACCACACTCAATGACTTATTATCTTTCAAACCCTGCTTATCCGTTTATTTTTTATGTTCATGGAGAAATAAAAAGAGATAAATGGTTGTAAAGAGTTTCTTTAATTTACCTTTTTCAACTTTTGTTTTTGTTTTGTTTTTAAACGGAATTACACTGTACATATAAATCTTTTATACTTTATGATCTTATCTTTTGATTTAGGTTTGTAGCACGATTCCCGTGGAAGCGGAGGTGCTTTTGTTCTGTTCTGTCAATCTTTATCCTATTGACACAACATGGAGTGTTTGCTATGTTTCGAGATGTGACAGACAAACTCATCCTGTCTGAGACCAACCAGCGAAATTATGGAGTCGCTGTGACTAATATTGGATATGGCCGTGGACCCATGGAATGGATTATTGCAGGGTTCGTTTCTTGGGCTTGTTGGGTTTCTCGATTCTGTTTGTTTTAAGAACGCAGCCTTTTTCTTTTTTGTTGCCGTTTTTGTATGTGTGTGTGTGTGTGTGTGTGTGGGGGTGGGGGATGATGTTCATTTTGTTTGGATTTCTTTTTTGTGTCATTTGCCATTGGTCCTCTCCTTATTGTATAATACCCCACAAACTTCTTATTCTGTACCTTTTCGGACAGCAAACAATATCATTAGCCTCTATTTATATGCCGAATGTGTATGTATGTGTATATATACATTTTATATATTTTATTGCACAACCATCAATTGATTACGCTGCAGGTTCGATGAATGTGACAATTCCTATTTTAGTTTGCTGTAAAAGAAACTGTTCAGTATTCTGAAATTTTACCGAAACCTAACTCATTCAGGACCAGATTATTTTTGGGATTAGACCAGATTAAATAAATTTGATGTCATCTTCACGAGACCAAGCCGACATGAAAGTAATTAACAACCATATCAATTGATTGTGCAATGCTTTCAACGGATTTCTGCGCAAAGATTTGATCTATTCATTGTGCAGCACAATCAACCGATAGTACAATATCACATACAATATATTATGCACATTGCTTCTATAACATTACGTATTGTTCTATAAGGTTATGTTTTTAAAAGAGCCAAGATGTTGTTTTTCATTCATTTATTTTCTGTGTGTTTACCATCTGGAAATTGGACTTCTTGTTTTATAGCAAATTTTGATTAATTTTTTTTTTTTTATTTCCCTCAGGTATGATGGTCCAAACATTGTTTTGCAATTGGATCCAGGGCCTGGAATTTATAAAAACGTGGCACAAAAAGGAAGCAGGTATGAGGCCCTGATGGATCCTGAAGGTAAGAAATTAATACATGTATGTGATAAAATCATATTTTGATAAGTGCGTGTTTTCTGATTGATACATTGTGAATTATATTTTGCTTTGCCATGATTAATGAAAAATGTTTAGTTTTTTTGGCCATTATTTTAGTAGGCCTGCTGGATTTAGCCCTATTGAGGAAAGGCATTGTCTGGATTTTTTTTCATTTTAACTGTGCTTTTATTTATATAAAAAAAAATTCTCCTTTTTTTCAGTTGTTTTGCATTATTTTTATCAGTTTTAAAAAATGTTTGGATTTGATGTACATATGTACCATTTTTTGGTGTTGCTCTTAATTATAATTTATATTGGCTTGTTTTTCAGGCTTTATTTTTTATTGATTTTTTAAATTAAACATTTTTATGCTGATCTACAGTTTCTCTCACATTCTCAAGGCCTGTAATTAATTTCAATGGTGCTGCTCATTTATTTTTATACACTTAACAATTATTTTTGCTAAAAATAAGTACTTATTAAAAATTTTCTGTGCGGTAATTTAAAATTATGTAATTAATTTCATTGTTTCAGGAAATTCTATTGGTGTCAGTGCTTGTGATATAGATGGGGACGGAAAGGAAGAAATCTACTTTTTAAACACTAACAATCGTTATTCTGGTCGTAAACTCGTACGAGACAGATTGTTTGTTGTAAGCTGAAAGTATTATTAATTTCTTACATAATTTAGGATTCTGTATCTATTTAAGTAGTGAAGTCTGAGATGTCCATTGCTGGTTAAATAGCATTGTATTTCAATTCTCCCCAAAATTTAACTGTGATAAATGGATAATTCCTCACCTTCTTAAATCAATCAAATATAGTTTAGGCCTAATTTGTAGTTGGAATTATTTGTGTAAATACGTTGTTTTTTTTTTGTACATTTTCATGTTGGGTAGTTTATATATATATTTTTTTTTCTTTTTCTATCGTTATCCTCTTTTTTATCCATTTCATTTAGTTGAATTAACATTTTCTTATGTACATTTAGTCATAATCATTTTTTTGTCTTTTTGCAATTCTTGTCACATTTTGTGGGTTTTTTGAAGGATTTTTTTTTAGGAGCTATGAAAGACATACTGCATTTACTGAATAAAGACTGCAAAATTATTTTACACTGATTATTTTCTTACAGTGGCGTAATAATCGTTATGAAGATCTTTTTGCTGATGATGTGAACAAAAATGTCCTCTCTATGTACTCTGGACGCTCTGTCGCATGTATTGACAGAACAGGCAATGGGAAATATGGCATTCTTCTTGCAACTTACGCAGAAAGTAAGAAAGCAGTGTAATTGGGCTTTTCCTTGACAATATATATCATTTTATACCATACAATGATAATGTATGCATTAATATTCTTTATAGATCAAACATTAGAAAAGAAATTAAGCTATATTTTTCAGAGGTATCAGTTTTTCTGTTGCGTGCCTGACGAATAGTCTCAGATTATCTCAGTTTTCTCTCAATACTAATACGTAACAACATAATGAAAAATGTTTTTTGCAACAATGTAATGAATTTTTTTTTGGCCAGAAGTTTTTAAAGAGATGCATTTAATTCTTGTGAAAATGCTATGCTTGTTTATGAATTTTGTATTTACGTTACTCACTGCATCAAGGGTTGAACATCCTTTTATCAATTCCAGGAGGACTTGGAAAGTTTGAACTAATTGAAATGGATGAAAGAAGAACAAGAGGCAAAAATATTGTCCTTCATAGCATTGCTGAGAGTGTTGGAATTAACTTTACCACAGGTACAATGCTGCCTGAATCATTTCATATTTGACTCTAGAGTTATGGAAACAATATTCATGAAGAATGACTAGTGTCTTAATGACTAATGACTTAATTTCTATGATTTTTCTTTTAATCAAAAGAAAAAATGTGATGTTTGCTTGAGAGATTGTCGGAAATTTTCTTAGTTTCTTAGTCTTTTTTCAACCTTGAGTATGATGTAAATGTCTTATCAATCTAGTGTTGTAGGATTAGTTTCTATGATTTTTCTTTTAATCAAAAGAAAAAATGTGATGTTTGCTTGAGAGATTGTCGGAAATTTTCTTAGTCTTTTTTCAACCTTGAGTATGATGTAAATGTCTTATCAATCTAGTGTTGTAGGATTAGGTTAGTCTTGTTTAGCATGTCATGATTGCCTTCGGCACGTTTCTGTTATTGTTTGTTAGGATCTTCTTAACATTGTGTAATGTTTTTTTTCAGGAGGTCGTGGCATTGTTGTTGGTCCGATTTTAGGCCAAGATGGCTTCTCTGACATTTACTTTGTAAATGAAGGAAACTACAGGCTGAAAAATCGAGCTGACAATGTTTTTTACATGAATGATGGCACTGGAAGGTTTACCAATGTTGCAGCACAATTAAGTAAATAGTGCTACAGAATAACATTTTATTATTGTTGTTTTGTTTTGTCTTTTTCTACATAAATCTCACAAGGAACATCTGCTTCAATTATTTAATGAAATGAAGAAAAATAAATGCATTTTTCTTGTCACTTTTTTCATGAATTGTCTTTTATACTCTAAGCAAGGCTGATAAAAGGCAAGAGCTACTTTATTCTTCAAATATTGTAGTTAATACTTCATTACAATATTTTCTAATGCTTATCAGGAACGCAGTGAATCCTCGTTGCTAATTTGTTCTGAAACTTCCTCAGATTTAGATGACTATCAACCAGGGAGAGGTGTCACAGTTGCAGATTTTAATAATGATCAGTTGATGGACATTACTTATGGAAATTGGAATGGACAGCATAAATTGTTTCTTCAAAAAGCAGATAGATCTGGAGACCCTATTTTTATTGTAAGTAAACTGTTATGAATTTGATTTTCGAAAAAGTCAAATATTACAAATCAAATCATACATTCATACTTTCAAAAAAAGATACCTCAGTTTGGGTAACTTATTTATGCATCAATACAAATCAATTGAAATTTTCAGCATAAAATTTACTATAGGAGAAAGTACGAAATCAAGAACAAATAAAAATGCTATAAAATAAATTGATGACATCAAAACAACCCAGCAAAAGAAGATACAAAAAAGACTCAACCAGTACCAGCTTTATAGTTTATAGGCTATAGGTTTTGTTAAGGGCCAATGCTTTCGCGAAGTCAAACGACCTTTGAATGCCCCAGGGTTGTGACTGTAGGGCAGTAGTGCGCTACTTTCTGTAGTTTCCTACTTTTAATAGAAGCGATCAAAGTAGCGCGCTACTTTTCTGTAGCCAGTAGCGAATAGTGTAGTGCGCTACTTAATTTTCAGTAGCGAGTAGCGAATTTACAATATCGCTACTTTGCTACTTTCGCCTAGTATTTTGAAATGGTCGGGCACCTAGATTAGATACAGAATGATACCTTTGAGATGCACATTGAGTTTAAGCGCACTGATATAGCGGAAGTATTCTACATGCTGCCCGTGAAGTTGAAGACCTGAAGTAGTAAAATTTTAGGCTGACATTATTCGTCATTCTGGGGCGGATAACCCTGGCTTTATTCGCCCAATTGGTGATAATGCTGTTATAGTTATAATTCACATCAGGGTCCGAATAACTGACGATAAATTGTGCACATTGTTCATTGCCTTAAAAAAGTAAGTTAGGACTTGCTTTTACTTGTTATTTCACTTACGTTGTCTACTTTTGACAACTACAAAATCTAGTAAAGGGCTAGTTAATAGTAACTAGATCTAGATTCTAGTTAACCCTTTTAAGGCAATAAACAATTTACACATACAGACTTAAAGTATGAATTAATCTTGGCATTATCACCATTTGGGCCCATAATGCCAGGGTCATCCGCCCCAGAAGGGCGGACAATCACTTCGAAAATATAAATGCTTAGCTGAGCCCCCTGTATCTAACCCGGAGAAACTTGCTAACTTCCCAAGTGCTAGGTTAATTTTTATCAAATACAATACCACTGACTTACTCCTAATAGAGCTCATATTTCTGATGACCATAATTTTGAGGCTGAAATACTATTAAACTACAATAAGGGTGACTGAACTGAAAACTAACTCTGATAATGCTCTACCAATTTTCTTTCTTCTTTTTTTTTTTATTGCTATTCATAATTTACATTGCATGTTGATTGAATAAATATGTTTGCTTTAGTATATTATTTGTATCTTTATGTATGTAGCTGTCGTAAGCAATATTAGTGAAAAAAGTAGTGCACTACTTAAGGAAGTTTCGAAAAAAGTTGCGGCTACTTTTTCTCTGAAAATAGTGAAATAGTAGTACACTACTTTTTCTTTGCAAGTAGTGAAGTTGTAGTGCGCTACATTTTTTTCTGTAGTTGTCACAACCCTGGAATGCCCCGACATACAATATACAACAGTAGCAAATAAATTACGGTAAAGTGATACATAATGTTAAAGATTGACATCATTCATCAAACGTGTACTTCATGGTATGGAGCTCTTTATCAATGGCAATCTTAAAGCTATGTATAGATTTTGAAGCTTTTGTCTCCAATTTCAGATTGTTCCATATTTTCACAGTTCGAAAAACCAACGTATTTTGTCTTATTTGTGTAAAAGATCTTCTGACATAAATTAATCACCCCGAGTAAATGTTACGTGAGAAATAAATATAAATATAAATATAGTCTCCCTTCAATTAGTTTTATGAAACCTTTGTTTAACTTTTTTTTTTTCAATACAGAATTCAGCTACACCTGACTTTGAAAATCCTACATACATACGTACTGTCATTGCTGCTGACTTCGACAATGATGGGGTAACAGAAGTGTTTTTCAATAACATTGTCTATAACAAAGATGCCAGCAACAAACTGTTCAAAGTTTTCCCAAATGGTAGAAAGGTGAACATCACTTCTATAGACATTGGAGATGCTCTGGAACCACATAAGTATGGAACAGGTAAGGTACTTACTTGAGTACATGCAGTGTTTTTTGTTTTGTTTGTTTTTTCATGTAAATACAGTGTACCGGTACCTTATAACATTCATATTTTGGATGAAATCTACAACTCTGTTCTAAAAATTTAATGTTTAATATAGTATGGTTTTCCTCTAAAAGATTCTCTTGGCTTCAAAAGTTGTTTCTTTTTTAGGATAATACTAATCATAGTGTATTTTGGATATAGGAGCAGTACTCATACATGTGTATTAACCATTCAAATATGTAAAGTAAATCATTACGTTTCATTTATCTATTGTCTATTTTATATTTCTTTTAAAATGATTTGAAAAAGGAGATTTCACAATGTTTGATAAGGGCAAAAAGTCTCTTAAAAGGTCTTTGTTTGTGTCCCTTAAGGGTGATAAGTGAATAGATTCAATGTTTGGGTTGTTTTTTTAAATAAAAGCATGATTTGGCAGAAAAATAATAGATTCTGTTTTAGATAGACATATTATGAATCAATTAAATCATGGATTGATCTATTATCTTTCTGATCAAATTTTGGTTAGTTTTTATAGCTGATTTCTTGTTATCAGACATCACATTCTTGCCATGAGCCAGTCAGCACAATAAATCTGCCAATATTTGGTCAATTGATAGCACAGGTCTTTATTTCTTTAAAGGTAAAACAATATTTGTCAAACTAGTGTAAAAATAATTTTTCTAGATCCATGCCAATTTTCAATTTGTTCTGCAATTTGGGTAAGGAAATATAGAGCATCAAAAGTTCCCTCACCGTTTTTTTGTCTTTTTTTGGCCCACCAGACATATACATGTATTTGCTTATTTATGAAAAAAATGATTCATAATAATATAATTACAATATATAAATATAATATATAAATATTATAATTCATATTTTTCTGTAGGTGCTGCAGTGGCAGATATCGACAATGATGGCATTCTTGAACTCTTAATTTCTCATGGAGAATCAGCATCACAACAACTGACATTATTTCATGTTATGAAGAGTAAAGTTAGAAACAACAATTTCTTAAGAATCCTACCCACAACTCAAAATAACGCACCAGCCCGTGGTTCAAAGGTCACTCTAACACTAAGTGATGATACAAAATTAACACGAATCATCGATGGTGGCTCTGGATATCTTTGTCAAATGGAGCCAGTTGCTCATTTTGGTTTGGGCCTTTTGTCTCCCAAAAGAGTAGAAATACAGTGGCCAGATGGCCACAAGCATGTCCTCTCCTTGAGCTCAAGTGACATGAACAAAATGCATATTATTTCCTTTTCTGGCTCTGTAAGGACAAAGGAGCCTATGAGAAGATCAGTATCTTCTTATGGACCAGAATCAAATAATGAACGAAACAGAAATGTTGAGGATGCCTCTTCAAAAGGTAGAGATGAGTTATGACATAAGTATAGCATGTGCATGGCATAATTTGACTTTGTGCCTATAAATTCCATATTTCGTGTATTCAACACAAGTATAATGTCCTACATTATTTATACATCGAAGAACTAATTATTGAAAGCAAGATGATGGATAAGTATTTTTTTTTTTTGTCTTTTTAAGTTTGTATCTATGCTTTTGTGTGATTGTATGATTGATAACTTGATCAAATCACCAGCCGAGAAAACTATTGAAGTAATTGAATCTATGTAATTGCAGTATCCGTAAGAGAAGTCGGAGGTCTCTAAGAAGTCATGTTAATTAATGAAATTACTAACTTTTGACATTTAAAGAAGTATTTAAGACATGAAGAACATTTTACTTGCATGTTGAAATGCATATCATACTTATATATATATTTATATATATATTTAACTGTATATCTGATGTATTATCTTATACTTACAACCTCAACAAATCACCTTGTTTGATATTATTTGTTTTTGAAACTACCTAGTCAATGCAATTTACCAGTATGGATGTGTGGGTGATGACTAACTAGAGAAAGTCCTGCTTTTTTAAAAAGAGGTTTTGACATTTAAATGTTATCTTTACATTTTTTTTCAACAAGTATCCGTAATTGACATAAATTCGAAGTCGGTGTTACAAGTGGCAAAACATATTGATGAAAGTTCAGTTGTCAAAGCAACTGAACTTGAGTAATGTCACTTTATGGTTTTAGGGACAATAGGTTGCTCCACACTCCTTGATATCAATGGGTGTCTACTATTTTTGGTGTTAGATTAGGATTGGAAGAGCGTTGAAGAAGAGCTAGTAAGCATTATCATTGCTGTGCTGGCCCAGAGAAAGAACTTAGGTGTCCCACATCTTATATATCTATCTTTAACACTAACAGGTCATGGGATAGGATATTCTGTACCATTTTTTCTGAACTCATAGTTCACATTTTAACTTGAGCTGTTTGATTTTATTATCTTTTACTCTCATTCTTCAATGTACCTATGTGGATGGATAACGTGTAGATTTCATATTTCCAAATCTTTACTATATTAAATCTCGCTTATTTATGACTTTTTGAATTCAAACGTAATATTTTCCATTGTAGCTGTCAATTTTTATGCACATTCCTGTACCGAAACATCAGACTTAATTTTATCTTATTCATCTGGATTTGTGATAACATTCTCCTTAAAATTGGCTAAAATGTCTACATATATCTTAAGAAGGAATATGAATATTTTTACTCCTCATTTTTTCCAAACATTCTAGAGTAAAGGAAAGGTAAATTGCTATAAAACTTCAGTATTTTCTACTTTCATTTATAGAAGAACTGCATGTTTTTGTTTTACTTTCACTTTTCTTCTTCAAGCTTAATCTTTTCTGTCGTTACTTTACAGTGAAAGAAACATTATTCATAACTCAAAAAGATTTCATTGTTTTCATCAAGCATTTCCTTCTTGATTTTTCCTCCTCTACATTGATTTTTACTCTTTATTTTAACTTTGTCTCTGCTCCAGTTATGTGCACGTTTAATAATAATCTCATTCTCACCCTGTGGATGAGAGCTGTTGAATGTATTTGTTGATGTAAAAAATGTCTGTCACTAATTCATATATAGTAACAGCTAATGATAAGAAATTCTGAAGTCACATCCATTTTTAAAAAACATTCTGACAACTAAGTGATGTTTATAGTATTCTCCATATATATACATGTATATATAATATATATCAGGTGGGCCAAAAAAATGGCGAAGGACTTTGAATGGCAATAACATAAACTACCCAACAAAAATTTAATTCATTAACTCGTCATGTCCGGTGAGCCGAATGGCTCGGCTCAGCGGTGTTCACGAAAGACCAGCGAGGGGCATCTCTCAGCTCAACAGAAAGACGATCTTTATTCTTGTGGCATTGCTTTAATTTTGCAGCATTAGGCGTATTTACGGTAGTAACACCATAAATAGACATTATTCTCTTTGAAAATATCTTAGAAAAGGACATAACCGCATTTTATGAAGTTTTCTAGTGTGTTACCTTTGGTACCTATCTGGTTTCAATGTGTTTTTCCTCTTTTTTTTCTCATGGATTACTCACCATTTTTGCCTCATTTCTGGAAATATTCATATTTGATTACTTCTCTTTGATTGCAAACTTATTTTTAGATTGTAGAGGAACACCTTCTCTACTGTGGTCATTGATGTATCTCCCAATGCTGATCTCCTATGGTATTTTGAGTATAAAAAAAATTATGTCAAATTTCTTTGCTCCCTTTTTACTTTTTGGCCTCTTCTATCTTTTTACCCCTGACACATCAACCAAACATAAAACAAACTACACTGTCATATGCAGAATTCAATTGTGAGCCCATACATACCAATAACTTTGCTGTAGCTTTGATCGTTAAAAAGTTATGTCTATTTTTCTGACCGACCCCATCGAAAAATATTTGGCGCTCATAACAGGCTACGGCTGAACATAAAACCCTCTATGGTCATGAAGAGTTAATTTAAGGAATGGCTTTATTTGTCATTGCATACCAAATTTTATAAGAATTGGTTGAGTAGCCTTCAAATAATCCACTTTCATTTTAAGGTAGTTTGAAAAATAAATATCGAAATGAAAATTGGGAAACGCTCTTATTGTTTTGTCCGAATTCTTCAAATGATCAGTAAAGACACTTGAGATGTCTTGCAAGCATTGTTTTATTTTTTCTTTTAACTCTTTTTCTGTGAAAAGGGTGAGCTGATTTCTGTACACCCTTTTCAATAGTGAAGTCCAAATGGTGTGGTCCATCGGATTAAAATCTGGGATTTTGGGTGGCTATTTTATTCAAAATAAAATTGATGCAGCTGTCTCATAATAGTTGTGTTGCCAGGCTTTAGTGTGACGTTGCCATGTCCTGTTGTATAATAAAGTCTCCTTATGCATCGAGGCAGTGAGAACTTGGAGGCAACTTGCACGAAACCAATTAACGTAATTTTCAGAGTTAACTTTCATTTCTTTTGTGTCAATGACATAATTTTTCATGTTGGTCCTGCATCTCCAACAAATTCATCTAGACTATAGATCTACTTTTTGGCATTGATTTTGTTCTGACTTAGGTCTACCACTTCCAAGTTTCCTTGCAGCTGACCTCATTTCTCAACC
This sequence comes from Plocamopherus imperialis, assembly GCA_039654505.1. Lineage (NCBI taxonomy): Eukaryota > Metazoa > Mollusca > Gastropoda > Nudibranchia > Polyceridae > Plocamopherus > Plocamopherus imperialis. The sequence continues at coordinate 11,326 of JBCHJU010289607.1, forward strand.
TAAGATTCAGGTTAGATCTTTGAAGAATGCAATACAATGAGGTAGAAGAAAAGTCTAAACCCAAATTTACTGCAACAAATGTATTGATAGCGGTAAATTAAATACTATTTCTGTTTAACCTTTTTCAGCAGAAACATACTATAACAGTAATCTTAAGCCATCTGCTCTTGTGGAAAATCACTAAGTCATTGAAAGTTATCAGCCATCAACATTCTTGCCATGAGCCAGTCAGCACAATAAATCTGCCAATATTTGGTCCATTGATAGCACAGGTCTTTATTTCTTTATAGGTAAAAACGATATTTGTTCAACTAGTGTAAAAATAATTTTTCTAGATCTATGCCAATTTTCAATTTGTTCTGCAATTTGGGTAAGGAAATATAGAGCATCAAAAGTTCCTTCACTGTTTTTGGTTTGTTTTTGTTTTTTGGCCCACCAGACATATAAATGTATATGCTTATTTATTAAGACTGATTTTTAGCTCTTATAGTCTATTTCATGGGCAAATAACTAAATATACAATTAAATAAATAACTAAATATAAAATTATTATGTTTTCACATCTTAACCTTTTTCTTTTTCCACAGTTTTTGCATCTTTCCAGAGCATCATGCTGACATTTATAGTTATGATATTGAAATTATTTATTGCATGGTGCAATTGAACTGGAAATGATAAGTTTGTCTGTCTAAGGGGATGAATGTATATTTACTCATATTTCTTTTTTGATCTGTAGAGATATAATTTTTGTTGAGACCTTGTACTGACAGCAGTAGAAGCACTGTTCTTGCCTCATTGGTAAAATTAAAATGAACAAAATAAATATGTTTTGCCATTTTCATCAATTATACTACACATGGGTGTAATTATTAATTACCTTACATTTTATGATCATTTTATTTATACAAGTAAGCCTCACAGGAGCATGATAAAAAGAAGTGAATCTGATGGAACAAAGGATAAAGAGAAGATTCTAAATATAATTACATGCAAAAGATAAGAGAATTGAATATGAGGGAATAAAGGATAAGGAATATTTTTATTCCACGTAAAAGATAAAATAATTGAATCTGAAGGAACAAAGTTTAACAAAAGAGATACCAAATGAAGTCCATGCCTTGGGGAAAAAGATTCAATTTGTCGGCAAAGAGAGCATTAAAAGGTAATTCCGTGAAAAGAGGAAATTATTGAATGTGGAGGATATAAAATAAAGGAAATGCAAGGAATAAAAGAAAATGTTTTCAGTCCGTTGTTAAACAATAAAAATGAATTGAATTTTGGAGCAGAACAAGAAATGTTTTTAACAATATTTTTTTTAATGAGAAGCAATCAATCAATTTATTCTTGCGATAATTATCCATACAGACTTTTCATATAAAACTAAACAAAATAGAATTATCTGAGCTATTCATTTATGATTAAATTTTTGTTTTTTTATTTGGGTTTTTTTTTTTTACTACAGTTTTGTACTTAACTTTTTCAGAAATACTTTTATCATGTTACTTGTACATCTTTTCATTTTTGTTCATTTATGAGTAGTTAAATATTGATGATATTGAATTAATTAAGTGATAAAAGACTTACCTTTACTTTGACATGAAAGAGTAAAATAAGACACTGTTGTTGTGCTGAGTTAAAGGTTGCTAAGTTTTATTGAACTGCATTGTTTCATCTTGTTAATGTTTTATCTGAAAGCTTTACTTCTTATTTTCTACAAAAGCATTTAACTTTTATGTCTTTAACATGGAAGCTCAACATGATATATGAAACATGTTCCTTGACATTAATTTATACTTTGTGCAATTTTTAGTCACTGCAATATCTATTTACTTGACTTCTTCTCGTTAATCTTTATGAAGCACAGTACCATGCTATTTCTATAAACATTGAGAATCTCAGGTTCATATTATGGGTAATATATAGGGTTGTTTCTTCTTGGGTTTTTTTTTATCATTGACGGATAAAGAACCTGAAAAATTCATAACGGAATTGTTTAAAGCATTTTTGGATAATACACCAATAGAAATTTATTTAACATTTTTGTGATACCAATTTTGTGAATATTTGTTTCTCCTGTTGTTCAATCTAAGCCACTATTTGAACACCACTACTCTCACTTAAATGCTGCAAACGTCGTCTTACCGTGTACCACGTCTTTTGTAGCATTTGCACGCTAACAGAGTGCACGGCTTCTTGTGTTCTTTTTCTCAGTTGATAAAAGTCTGCCACTGGGTTTTGAATATATCTGATCTAACATTTATCCACCCCGGTTTCCGTAGCATAAAGCGGACAGTGGCAGATTAGATCTATCACTTTCTGAATAGGATGCTACTCTATTGCAGAATACTTTCACAGCCAGAGCTGTACTGTACCCATTTTCACCTGGGTCGAGTAAAGCAACAGGGGTAAATTTTCTTGCTTAAGGAAAAATCACATGTCCATACGGTGGTTTGAACCAGTGACCTCTGGTTCCGTAGCCCAACACTCTACCACAGACATGTACATACATAATATTATATGTGTGTGTGTGTGTGTGTGTGTGTGTGTATATATATATAGCCAATATATATATATACCTGTAGAAAATTGTCAGTTGTTCAACTGAATTGGTTCATAATAAAAAAAAAAAATACTTGATAGATTAATTTGTATGATTTCTAACGATTTCTCTTCAATTTCTCTTCAATTTTTCTTGATACATGCGTTCTAAAATTTAAACCAGTGAATTTGATTATTCTTTCCCTCTGTATATTGTTCTTAGACGGGTGCAAATTAAAATAAATTTTTGTAAAATTATCTTTGGTAGTCAACTGGTTGCATTTTTGCATGAATGGTCTGCTCCATGTCTTGTTGTCAAGTCTTATAATTTATTTTTTTCAATCTGGGAGAAGTGCAGTCTCTTATTTAAGGCTCTTATAAACCACTATCTCTTCTTTCACCTTTCACTTGCATGATCCTAAGCAACAAAGCACTATCATCACGGGAAAACAGGGATTTGGGGGATTTTGCCTTTTTTTTTTTTTTTTTTTTTTTTTTTCAATTTTTCTTTTAGGTTATTTTTATGTTTATTTTAAGCGACACAAATTATGTCCATCCTTTTATGTTGGATTCTTACAATCGCATTTCCTTCAGCTATTGCATCAAAATCACCACTTTTCCTGCATAAAATGGAGATCTTCCTTTGTGAATAAATGATTTTGATCTGCAGTTCATCAAATTTCAGATGGCTTTTAGCTGATCAGCAATTCAAGCTTTTAATCAGGGCAATGTATATATATTCAAGTTCTGAAGGACCCCAGAAAACGTCGTATCCGAATGAACTTTTTTTTTCTGTAGTGTTATCTAATAATGGATAATGAGAGTGCCAGAAAATATAACATGGAAAATGGAGATGGATGGGGGCGAGAGAATATAAAAGGTGGTTTGAAGTGAGACATGTTAAAAGGAAAGTAGCGGCAACTGCAAAAAAAATTCTTTAAAGAATAATAATTATTAGGTTTTATGTAAAAGGTCTTTTGCAAATCTCGAGGCCTTTTCTTTCCATGACAACAAGAATACATTGTATGT
>JBCHJU010290712.1:0-14892 GCA_039654505.1 Plocamopherus imperialis
ACAAAATAAATCAGTTTTTTGTCTCTCCTGAAAAGTGGTAAAAAAAAGATACGCCTTTATTCCATGACACCCGCGATTTAGAAAGACACATTGTCTTGTCAAGTGGAGGTACGATGAGCCGGCTTTTCTGAAACTGCCTCTGACTCTCTCCAAGAAAAGTCTATTTCTTTGTTTAGAGAACTTTGAGATATTTATTGCACAAGCAACGAGGACGTTCTATGTGATAGTCTCTTCAAAGAAATGTTTTGTAAGATGAAATGCCTCAAGAGCGATCGAGCCTCAGTTAAGCTCTTGTCAGAGATGACCTTATTCACTTCACAGTGTGCTAGGTACTACATCAGATAAAAATAATTAAGAAATGTGCCTACACAATTTTGGCTGATGTAGACAGACCAAACGCCCCAGTTTTTGTTTGGACAAGTTTCATTGATTGCGTTAGTTCTTCAACCAAAGAGAAAATTGATAACCTTGTTTCAGGGAAAAATGGTCTTGAAAATGTATAAGCTGAAATCAAGTTCAGAAAGATGATAAGAGAGAAGATGACGGACAAGAATGTAAAGCTGCACCATTAAAAAACATTCAGGTTGGAAAATTAATCTCTGGATCAAAGTAAGCCAATCTAAAAAATTGTGTGATGACGAAAAATTGTCAACAAATTGGCCTTTTAACGGATAAACGCACAATAGGACATAAACAAAAAAATTCTTTCCATGCGATGAGATCTGCTCTGCATTAGGAAATGCTTCAGTTGCCACTGAGACATGGAAAATTCATCAACCATGTCTTTCAACTGTGACCCATTTTGAGCTGCAAATCAATATTCCATTACCGCAATTGAGAAATAGGATCTGGACAATACTCGTCATTTTGTCTACAAACGAGGATCCAGGACACTAGCAAAATGGGCTTACGCTGCAGCAGAAATGAATACTGAGAGATGTCGTACATTTCGCTCTCCAACCAAAGACACAGCGGATGCTCTCCTCTGGACTTGCAGATGCCTCGTCCAAATTATGTGAATGAGGCCATCGCCATCATTAGGGGCAAAAACACTGGTGGAAGAGGACTGCCCTGGTTCCCTAAATATTTCGTATCAGCTACGAAATTAGGTCTGACACTTTTCCATTATCTTTGAGACAAATCTCAACGAACCATTCCAAGCCATCTCAAAAACGGTATTTGTGGGTCTTCACGCGATGGAAGGAATTGAAGGCAAACCGAGCTCTGAGAATTGGGATTTACTCATGGTTGCAAACGTATTAATATACCGCCCCCCCCCCCCTTCCTCAAAAGGTCTGAATTATACTTGACAAATCAGAGAACTGTAATACCAGTCTGCATTTAACCCTATTGTTAAACAAACTAAATATCTCGAATACCTTAAATATTAGACTATGTTGCTTTGGTTATACACTTCAAATGTCTATAAGACATAATACTAAGCATTTAATTTCACTTCCCTATTACTATTGCCAAACACATCATGAAAGCCTACCCCCACTTAAACAATATGACAAAAATACATTGCAAAAGGATCGTCTTAGAATTACTTGAGTTTTTCGAATGAATTCATTAAATACATACTTTATTCTATAAACAAACCACAAAGTATGAAGCCAGAATAGAAAGTATATTATGTTTCACTGAAGACTGCATCAGTCTCAATGATCAATGGCACAGCACCTCAAGGGTGTAATCTAGTAGAATGCCATGTAAGACTATGTGGCTTACAAGCTTGCTTTCAGCAAACGTCTCTGCTTTGCACAGCACATCATAAGTGTGGTTTAGAGTGCGGTTGACAGATATAAACAAATGAGATAGCAATCTTTAGTCTTCTTGAAGAGGAGCAAAAAAAAGCCTTGACAAAATTGGGATAACAAGCAAAGTCAGGTCATGATAGTAAAAATTGCTGCCACCACCACTCACCCCCTTTTCATGGAAATATAAGTCACCAGAGAAAAAAAAAACCCAACACACACATACACTGAAACCCAAAAAGGTCAGTAATTAGCTATTTTAGAAGGCTTTCAATCATAGCCCTTTCGAGATGTGTTAGGGATAATAGTAATACATAATTGTTGAGTGAGTGGAGTCAAAGCAACATGTTTTTTTTTTATATTTCACAGGTATTCCAGATTTGTGTTTGATTGTTTATTTATACTATGATTTCATCTCACTTTAACGTAATATAATGCTGGCCAAGCATCACAATTTAGTTATATAGCAACAGGCAGCTTGGTGAATAAAACCAAAATAATAAGACATGAAATATATAAATATGTACTTAAATAAGTAAAATAAAAAGTAAACAAGAACTAACCAACCAAAAGCATATCCCAATACCTTCTCAGAGCCTTATACATGTGCATATGTGCAACAAGTACAGTAAGATGCATGTATGGGAAAGAAAAGTCCACACAAGTAGAGCAATGAGGAGGGTGTGTTGAACGCAGTGTGGGCTCCCCGCTAGCATTGCATGTCATCAAATGAGGATCTCCAGAGGGGGCTGATTCCTGGTGCTTCTACCAGAAAGCAATTTCTAGAGTTGATATAGCAAAGTTAGCCAAGCACTACACCAAGGTAATGGGCTACCCCTTAGCATTGCATGTCATCAAACGAGGATCTCCAGAGGGGCTTAACTTCCATTGTTGACCATTGTGGTTGTGGATTGCGAAGGTCATGGGATGCCTATGTTCCATGCCTTCTTAGCAAAAGAGGACAAAGTTTTCATTGAACGTTGATTGCTTTTGAATGAGCCTTTCAAACTGTGAAATGGTAGTGCCTTACGCCCCGGGTTACCCTATAAATAACATTTTGGCAACTTTGATCTGTAGATCTAAGTCCAGCCTATATTTGACGGTGTTCACTGACATTGATGGTGATTCACTTTCGACTCTTTGGACACTGTCAGGCTGTCAGGCACTGGCAGTGATTTTGTGACCTGGTCACTTCTTCAACCAGATCTATGTAAGCAATAAAACTTATAAATCAAAAAGTATCATGGCTTACATAAAAGATGGCAAGCTTATTTCAGTCATGACAGCTGTTGCTCTTTTTTACTTGAACTTTACAGGTCCCAGGTCCCTATTGGGAATTAATGAACAGTAACATTTCTTGTGGTGATTTCCCCAAATCTGTTAATGAAATGGAAAAATGAGCGGGGTAAAGAAGATTTGAATTTTCAAGTTCAAAATGTTAAACCTGTTTTTGGTGAAAACTTCAAACTAGCTTCGTCAATCTTAAATCTTTGTCAAATTAGATCTGACAATGATATGGATGTTTTGAAAACTTCTTTTAATCAGATAGTTAAGAAAGCCAATATTGTCTGCCATCGTCAGTTGTCTGACTTTTTAAATTAGAAGGTGGTGTACTTGGAGGTGAAATAGATTGTGAGATCATGCACATTTTAAAATCATGTCCTTTGACAAATTTAAGTGGTGAGAAGCTTTTTGGTAGCTTAGATTTGGACATCAATAAAAGAAAACATGCATCACTGCATTTAAGGACCACAGTAAATATGTGGAAATTAAATAAAACACATCCAAGTGGATACAGACCCAAAAGGAAGTCAAAGTAAGAATGCTTTTGAGCAATGCAAGGAAATTTGGAGGAACATGGAAGCATAAAGCAAAGAAAGACAAAAAGATGTAAGAACAAAAATAGAAGAAAACATGGAAAGGAAACGAGCATAAGATTGTAAGAAATAGCAAATAATAAATAATTTGCTAATGTAGACGATTCATCAAGGTGGACCTTGTTCTAGTAAGGAAAATCTAAATGAAATAATGAAAGGTCCAAATGCTAAAGCAACCTAAAAAACTAGGTCAAATTCAAGAAATTAGTTTTAAATGACAAAACTGTTTCGACAAGTGGCAATATCAAACAGTTGTATGGTACACTTTGACAAAGCCTAGGATTTGACTTGAAACACATTTCATTTGATATATATTATATGGTAGAAAACCCTAGGTTGCAGTCGAAGAATAAAAAGACCTATTGCTTATCATATTTGCAAGAGAGGGAGGTATTTATGGTGGAAGATATTCCACAGAACAGAAAAGCAGCCTACTCATCTATCTGAAGTGAAGACTGCTTACTATTCCAAACAGCAGATAACACTCCATCCAATCGTTGCTTACTACAAAAACACAGACTTTCAGTTGGTGAGGCATGCCTTTTATGTATGGGTCAGGTGACACTTGCCATGACCATAAATTGGTGAACCACTTCAACCTTCATGCCCTTGAATTCTTCCAGGGTCATGACGGCCTACAACTCAGGTACATCCAATGACCTGCTTCAAATAGCTTTTCTGACAACAAACATTAGGTCCATTTGTTTCCAAGACAATTGCATTGTAATCGCCCTAGAAATCCTGAATCCCCTTTTCTTTATTTCAGTGGCGGATGAGCAGGCCAATACAAGGGCAAAGGGACATTTACCGACCTTAGCACCATGTCGGGCATCAAAGTACAGAGGGCCTTTTACGGCTCAGATCACGAGGGGGGGGGGGGGAAATATTGTAAACTTTAAATGTCCTGAAAGAGGTGATTTTCTATATCTGTCATACACGACATCCATGAAAAGAATGCTACAATTACCCAAATGTCCTAATGGATGCGACATACAACATACGTGTAGAAAAAAAAACAAATCCATTATTGACTCTGCACCTGTAGCAGTAGAAAAGGGCCAAGCTGTCTTGCTCACTGCTCGCTTGCTTTTTTTTTTTTAGAAGACAAAGCTATTTTGTTCAAGTCTCTTTTTTGAAGTCACTTCTGTCAGTCTTCTCTTGCCCGTCTTGCTCTGGATCCAACCTGTCTTTCATTCAAGGCAGGAAGATGTGATTATCTATGGACTGCTCTGTCGTATGCCAAGATTGCGATTCAACCGTCTGGAGCAGATCAACGTCCCCAATGACTGCGTAGAGGCACAACATTAACCTGAGAGCAGTCTTTGCTTCAAAAGAAACAGGTGTTGGTTTCACCAGCCTTGCCTGCTGTCCATCTGACCATCATGAACATTTCCTGCTCTATGCATTTCAAGACAGGCTGATATTTCTTCTGATGTTCCTAGTGCTCCCGTGGCTACTGCAGAAAGTAGTCTGATGAAAGCTGCTGCTGTTGTCTGGGAACGTCAACGATCACAGGATGGAGATGAAACGCAACTTCCGTTTGTCTGTGTTTCATATGATGGGGGACATGACAAAAGAGAGGGCATTTCTCCCATAACGGTGTTGGTGTAGCCATCGAGAACAACACAGAACTGGTGCTCGACACGCAGGCCCTCAGCAAATTCTGCAAAGGAGGTGTGTCAGGGCCAACACCTTCTTTGCCAAGATGCATCACCTGGAAGGCAGCTCATCTACCTGTCTGTCAGGCAAATCACCATGGGTCATCAAACAGCATGGAGATGAAGGCAGCTGAGGTGATCTTTTCTCGTTCCATCGCATCACGCCAATTAATTTATGGAACAACGTTGTGTGATGGAGATTCCAAGGCCCTGGATAACCTGAATACAATCCGTGTGTATGGTGACACTAAGGTGATAAAAGAAGACTGTGTGAACCATATCGCGAAAAGAATCTTCAATGCCTTAGAAAAGCTAAAGCGGGGAAAACAAATCCAGCCTTGACAGGAAATTGGCCCGTCCAAACATCAAATACATCACTCACCAATATGTACGCCACTAATCTACGACAACATGTATCCGACACAGAAAAAATGAAAGTTGGGTGTCCTGGGAGGCATTTTCATACGGCCTCAACAGATGACCAGCCAAACCACCGCTATTGCCCTAATAGCAATAGAAACAGCAAGAAATCAAGATCCTCCTGCGCACTCAAAAACTATCAGTCCTTCCCCTCATCTACCCCATCATACAGACTTCCCCTCACCTACCCCATCATACAGAGGCTGACCGATCATGAGCTTCTGCATAGGGGTGCAAAGATGCAAACACAGAATGCAAATGAGAGTTCCAACAGCCTCATTTGGAATAGATGCACAAAATCTGAGTTTGCCTCTTGCCAAAATGTTGAAACTGCAGTCACACTGTTTGTCCTTGCCTTCAACTGTGGGCCCCATCAGTCTGAGGTTCGACATGACTCGACTGGGACTTGCTTGGTTGTGCCAGAATCATTCCCATGTATATACCAGCAAATTGTTCCATCAGAAGTGTGCTGCTGCCAGGAAGAGGACTTCAACCGACTCAAAGTGGAAGCGGAGGAACAAGAAGAAACAGTGGCCGCACGCAGAATATGCTCATCAGGAAACTGAAGACGACACATACATATCAGGTGGACTTAATCTTTGAATTAGTATGGTACATTTTTAAATTTATTCCTTCATTCTCCTTCCCTCTGTGGTTTCAAGTTAGCATATAATCCTAAATAACCCAACTTCCCTTTAAGCTTTCCAAATACACTTATTCATTCAATAAAATTGTTATCAAACTTTAAAGGCCATTTTCTCAAAACATGCTTTTTGACCGGACCGACCACAAAAAGTTGAGGCTTAAAATCAAGTTCGAGACCTAAAGCTATGAAACTTTGCATGCTTGTTAAGAACTAATAAGTATTATTGACTGGCTTGAACTGAATTCAAAAATTTTAAAGAGAGAGAATCTGGATAAGGCAGCAAGAGAAGGGACAGATGAGGCAGCTGACTGATAGAAAAAAGAAAGAAAAAGATGTCCGAAAGCTTCGGAAGATGACGATCTTGAAAAATTTTTGGAGGGTGTCAACACAGAATGCGTCAACTTTGTGGGGGAGATAAGAAACGGGATGGGTGGCCCGAATGTTTCAACACCTATGGGCCACATCGGAGGGTGAAGATGATCTTTACTATGCAAAAATTAAAAGGTTGAAAAAAAAGAAGGACTCAAAAGTAAGGGTTGCCTACTGGAAAGTTGGGACAGTAAAAGCACTGAGGATGATGCTGTGGACTATGAAATAACTTTGCACAGCCTAATTACAGACATCATTCTTGGGGATGTCTTTCTCTAAGCTGGCACTGAGGTAGGCCTAAGTGTTCCCCAGCTGGAACCTGTCCTCGTCCGTTCCGTGGTTGGCCCAGAGGCACGCCACCATAGGACTGAGGCTGTATTAACTAGGCTCTAATGTCTTTTGAGAAGCTGTGGATCCAGCCAATTCTTGGAGCAGATAGCGAAGGTGGAGACCATGGCTGATGCATGGGAGAGCAACGCAGATTGTGCTGTGTTGGCAATGGTAGGTAGCTTTGATGTCCAAGTAGGGGAACGGGGGGGGGGGGGGAATCCAACACCGGGGCAAATCCACCCCTTTCGGCATATTGGACCATAATTTTGCACCTACCACCATGTTCTGTTCCAATTCAATGCTTCCTTTTGCAGTTGCTGAGGAGACAATGCCAGGCACTACAGCAGATCCCATTACTGAGAGAACACAAGATGTGAAAGGAAGAATTGGTATTTTTGTAGCTGAGCACTGCTTGCCTTATAGCATCTGGGCCACTCTTGGAATTAGTAAAAGAACTGTGTAAAGATGTTGAGGATGTAAACAGTACAAAAAAATGAAACGCAGTGACCGCACCTACACCATCAATCTTGGTAATGCCAGGGCTGTTAAAAAACAATTGGCAGATAAAACTGAAAGGAGCTTTCTTCTCATTGAACATTGATGAGGCAACCAATCATGCCAAAGATAAAGTATTTAACATTTTAGATCAGTTTTTCTACGAGGAAAGGGGGAAGTTTGTTATTGAACTCCTTGGTAGCCGTATTGTGAACATAGCCAAAGCGGAGAATTTGTTTAATGCAATTGATGATGTCCTCAAGGAATATGAACTCCAGTGGAACCAAGTGACTTCAGTCCTCATGGACAACTGTAATGTGATGCGAGGCGTTAAGGGTGTAGTGGAGGCAAGAGTAAATTGAAAGGAAAGAAATCCCCATCTGATGGACATTTCAGGAGACACTGTGCACATGATGATAAACAACAGTGCCAATGCCATGGTCGATGAAATTGAGACCTTCCACCCAATTCAACCAGCGTTGTGACTAATAAAGCCTAATCTTGGACATATCGCGCGGAATTTGTGAAAATGTTAGCAGGGACATTATTAGCGTATAATAGGCCTGACCTAGCAAATCCAACGAGAAGCCCAGCCTGGTCCAGATATTGGCACCATGCCAACTAGTATCGATCGATGGCATTTTTACAGTTTTGTAAAGTCCGAGTGCTCTGAAAATGTAAAAGCTTCTGTTGAACACTTCAAAAGAATGTTGGGCGAATGTGATCGAATGGTTGAGAGTGTGATTATGGACAAAGATGCCAATTTCATCAATAGTTTCAGCACGGCTTTTCCGCGTGCAAAAATATTGCTAAGTAAATTTCACGTGCTGAAAGCACTTCATGCACGAGTTAAGGAATTGCCCGTCTCTTTGGACGAAAAGAAAAATATAATGACTATGATGAGCCGATTGTTGCATTCCGATTCCCTAGAAACATTCGGTAAAATATTTTCTAAAATTACTGCAAATAATTTTGATATTTCAGAATACCTGCGTAAAAATTGGATACCAATTTCAGAAAAGTGGGTCAAGTTCCACCATCACACTGTCATAACATTTGGAAATGACACCAACAACCGTTCCGAGTCGGAAAACGGGAAATTAAAAAGTCTGAATGTAGTGTCCTCCTCTTCAAATCTGGCACAGTGCATAAAAAAATTAGTGAACCATGCTAAGTGTATTTCGCGTGATAGGGCATTTTCTCTGTTCCAGGACAGCGCCAAGCAATTGAAGACTGTTGGTGTAAACGACAATTTATTAAATTTATAGTCATTTTACTGACTATTCGGTGAAGGTCATGCTAGGAAATCATAAGCTGGTACATAAAGGTTCCATTGGAACATCCGACTTTGTTGTCCTTGAGTCTGGAAAGACTTTTTCCATTTTCATGGATGACAATGGCAATGCAAAATGTCATTGTCCTTTTTTTTTTTATAAACTATCAGATGCCTTGGCATTTATGTTTCTTAATAATTTTCTTGCACAAAAGAATTTATGCAACAATTCTCGTTGGCTAAAGGTCAATGGTCCCATTTTGCCGAGCCAGAGAGTAAGACATCGGTCTGTTAGGTTTTTAGGTCGGTTGAGTCGACCTTTTTGACTGAGACGGAAAGGTGGCGGGAGGCTAATGAGGTATGTACTCGACTTGGGCTCACTCTCAGCCATTGTGGGACGATATCGTTCCGGCACAGGTTGGGTCAGCTAAAGATGCTGGCAGATGCTTGGGGGGCGGACAGGGACGTCGACATCTTAGATGTCGGTGTGCCTGGTACTAATGTTATTCCCGAGGGTACAGCTCCGGCGGAGACTTCGAATCTAACACAATGAGTTGGTTCTGAATATAGTACGGTTCCGTCTCAGCATACCGATGATGCTAACATGGACTCTCAAGCCGTTCACAATTTGGTTGCCCTTGTAACTGAGGAGTCAGGTTCTTCGTCTAAAATTGACAATTCGTCTAATATCGGTTCAATTACCCTTTGTGAAAAGGAAAGGGCGACCAAGGACTGGTTGAAATTTATTACGTTTCAACAAAAAACGTAAGTTGAATTCAACGGTTGCCTACCAAACTAGTGCCAGTGATGCTCCAACTGACTTAAGTGACGTATGTAAGGGCGCATGGAATGGGTATCATGTGACAATTGCGAAAGGTGGTATCACCAAATATATGTAGGCTCTGCCATACGCAGGACCGGTGACTTGGTGTCCTTCACATGTCGATACTGCGAATGTTAAGTTAGATCTACTTATTATGACTCTTAAGTATCTTAGACACTTTTCATGTGTTGTTTATAATTTACACTTTACATATTGGGTTGTGTGTTCTCGTTGTCCACGACATGGCTGCTTTCACTGATCAAACCTTTTCTTCCTTTGAGGAATTTTTGAAGGAATTTGAGACGTTCAAACAGGCAAATTTTGTGGCTTATCGGACTAAATCGTCTGAATCCGTGGACAGAGCCAACGAAAGGCTAAAGAAGTGCAAAAAGGTGGACGAGACGGAGAGGGAGGTGAGGGACGAGACGTGGAGGGAGGTGAGGGACGAGACGGAGAGGGAGGTGAGGGACGAGACGGAGAGGGAGGTGAGGGACGAGACGGAGAGGGAGGTGGGGGACGAGACGGAGACTTTACTTTCGACGATATGAGGAGGCTGAACCTGCAGCTGCCGACAGTAAGGAAAAGAGGCCAGCCCAAATTATTGAAGACCCGGAGCTACAAAAAGGCAAAGAGGGTCCGTTTTAATACCAATATATGTTACGTCCGTTTTCAGGAAGAGGTGAGTCGTGAATTGTGTACGGGTGGGTGTGTCATGGATTGGGTTGGGTGTTCTCGTTGCCCACGTTGGTTCCATAATGTTTGTCTGGGGATTGTTCCGTCTGCTGAATCGTGGGTTTGCATGTTGTGTTCTGTTTAAGTTGCATTTTCCCACCCCTACTATATCGGCCATCTTTGTTTATAAAATGACGTCACGGGTTGCGATGGTTGGGGTAGTGTGAGATAGTGGTTGCCGATACCATTATCGATTACAAAATTAAAAAGACTACTTTTATAAACACAGATAATTAATAGTTATTACCGATTTATACAATTATAGCGCAAGATATCAGGTTTCGCTTTTCTTAAGAGCAATTTATGGCGTTATTTAGAATTTATGGTTTGTAAACATATATACACATGGTGGCTCAAATCATCGAAAATTAATATTACGTGGACTGCGCTTAGAGAGAGAGCTTAAAACATGACTAGATCTAGATCTTTAACGCAGAATCCTGTCCTAGATGATTATTTCGTTTATGACCGGGCACTAACTTTATTGTTGTTGATGTTATTGGTTTGTTGCTTGTTTGTTTTTTGTTGTTGTCGTTGTTGTTGTCATTGTTGTTGTTCTTGTTGTCATAGATGATCATAAAAAAGTCGATTATATCATTCTGAAGTTTTCCCGCACCTGCGCCCATGCTTGTTTTCACAGAAAACTTTTCAGTAGATCTACCTTGTTCTTAACTTACACAAATTTTCTTGTCCAATCGCTGGAATTAGTTATTATTGTTCGCTTCGGTGCATTATATTGAATTGTGTTGCATTTCTATATTGATTTGTGCAATGGCTGTGGCTAATTTCCCTTCTGTGACCAACTTGAATCTAAGGATCGTGGTGGAAGCAACTAACACCACTGAGAAGTGCATTGAGCGGTTGCGTGTTCTGGGGCTTCTAGCCAGAAACAAGAGCTGTCCTCAGTGTGGTACGAACATGAAGGAGATGAACGATTCAAAGAGGGTGGACAGGAAGAGATGGAGATGCACTGTGAAGGCATGTAAAAAGGAATGTTCGATTCGAGAAGGGAGTTTCTTTGGAGGCAGTTCAAAATTGCAACTTCCTGTCATCATTGAAATCCTCTACTTCACGGCTCATGAGCAAGCGTCAGTGAAGTGGTTGAAGAGGGAGTGTGGTCTGGCTACGGGGGGCCACCTTCAACTGAAAAATTTATGTCAGGGACATCTACGCCGGAACATTTCATCAGGCATCCTCTCCGGATTGGCGGCCCTGGCCACATCGTTGAAATCGACGAGTCTGCTTTCAACAGACGAAAGAACAATGTTGGAAGGGTGGTGGAGACTCAATGGGTTTTTGGGGGCATAGACGTGGAGACAAAGGAAGGCTTTCTTGTGCCAGTGCCCCAGCCAGATGCCACAACTCTATTGCCAATCCCGCAGAACTATGCCATTCCCGGGACCACCGTTATTTCTGATCTGTGGGCCGCCTACAACACTGTTGGGAACATTGGTTGCATACACACACTTAACAGTGAACCATTCCATACAATTTGTAAACCCTGCCAATGCTGCCACGATCAATCATGTCGAGGCGATGTGGTGGAGGGCAAAATTGAGAAATAAAAGAGAATGTGGTACAGCAAGGTCACTGATGGATTCATACCTGTTTGAGTACATGTGGAGGCTCAAATTTGGCGAAGATCCTCTGGAGAACCTTCTCGACAGCATTCCAGAAGTTTATCCATTATATAATAAACATCACAAAAGAAACATTGTAAATAGTGTAAATAGCACGTACGCAACTACGTAAGAAAGAGAGCCATGAAGATGGCCGTGGAGCAATGTCGAGAAGGCGGAATCGGATATAAGTATAAGAAAGCGGCGAAGACATTTAATGTCAACCTTTCCACGTTAAAGGACGAAGTTCGTAGAAAACGCTCAAAGATGGGAGCTGGGCATCCTACTGTACTTGGTGCAGATCACGAGAGTGAGTTGGCAGAGTGCCTCAAGCTTCTGGCGAACTCTGGGTTTGGATTCACGCGTCAAGAGATGAAGGAACTTGTGGGTGAATTTGTGCAAGAAAAGGGGATCGACCACGTGTTCACTGACGGGGTGCCTGGTGACGAGACCACGTGTTCACTGACGGGGTGCCTGGTGACGATTGGATGCACGATGACTTTAGGATGACTTCGAGTCGTGACACCCCGAACTTTCTTGTAGAAAGCCGGAACAGATAAAGAAAACAAGAGTAAAGGCAATGACAAACAGAGTTATTTTTGAAGACTTTTTTAAACTGTTCGAAAAGGTGTGCATTGACAATAACTTAACATCATAAACAATCCTTTGCGGATATATAACGTCGACAAGAGTGGCTTTCCATTTGACGCATCTAAAAGCAAGGTGTTGTGTCAAAAGGGTGTTCGACAATTGTTTAATGTGATTGGCGGGTCTGGAAGGGAACAAATAACTGTTAATGGTTGCTGTTGTGCGGACGGGACCATGCTACCACCATATGTTATATATGCAGCTAAAAACCTTCGATTGAAGTGGACAGGAGGACCAGATGGTACAAAATTCAATGTCACGGACAAGGGGTGGATGGAGACCGACTGCTTTTTGGACTGGTTCTCAAACCACTTCATTCGCAACATCCCACCTGAGCGACCAGTGTTGCTTCTTTTTGATGGACATTCATCTCATATCACCCTTAAGCTGGTGGCTGCAGCAAGAGTTAAAAACGTTATTCTTTTAAAACTTCCATCAAATGGCACCAGTGTACTGCAGGCACTTGATGTTGGGTGTCTATGGACCAGTTAAAGTGGCATGGGACAAGATACTTTTAAAATTTTTCCGACAAAACCTTGGAGCTCCCCTTACGAAGGAACTGTTTCCTGGCCTGCTAAAGGATCTATGGAACCATGAGGCTGTTTGTCCTCATAACATCAATGCTGGCTTTAAAAAGTGTGGCCCTGTGCCATTCAATCCTGAACCAGTTCTTAACAAATACGACAGTCAACTTGAACTTGTCGCAGCTGTTTCTCTTCTACCTACAAATTCATCCGCACCAACATTGTCCGCCTCTACACCTGCATCCACACCAACATCGCCGACCTCTTCATCCGCACCAACGTCGTCCATCTCTTCTGCCATACCGTCGTCGTCAACCTCTTCTGCTGATTTATCAAGTCCATCCACGTCTACAGCCACATCATCTCCATCCACTTCTACTGCCATGCCAACTTCTGCAGTGGAAGTAGGGGAATTAGCGTCGTTTCCATCCTTGCCGGCATCTCGCCCCAGTGCACCATCCTCAACGGATGGCAGTATTAAAGATTTCTTTGTTGGGAAACTTACACCACTCCTCAACACCAGAAAACAAGACACTGGTATTCGCAGTAAAGCTGTAAGGAGACAGTTTGCTGAAAGCCTCACTTCAGAAAAATGCTTTCAAAGATTGGTCAATGAACAAACTGAAAAAGACAAAAAGAAGGGCAAGGGTAAAGGGCCAGCTAATGCTAAGGGGAAAAGGAACGGTGGGAAAAGAAAGCTTGTTGTGGATGACACTGACAGTGAAGATGAGGAAATGGACCTTGAGGATGAATTTTCATCAGAATTTAATTGTTTTATTTGTGATGTTTATTTGCATGATGTGAAAAAGTGCAAGATGAGTGTCCAGTTTGACATCTGTGATGGTTGGTGTTGTTTGTTATTATGTTCCGAAATGTCTGTAGAGGAGGCTGAATAAGAGGACTTCCACTGTAAGAAATGTGTTCCTCGATAGCTTTTATTTCCTTCAAATTTCAATTTCTGTGCCGTTCTCCTTTTTATCAATACGTTGTGTATCCTTTGAAAGCTTTTTCTTACTTTGTTGTGCATTTTACCTGTTTCTTATTACTAACTTTGTGTTTGTGTAACATTTTATTTGTTATTTTTTCTTATTTGACCATTTTATGAGAGGAAGAGGGTGAGGGGGTGGAATTACCCCGTTTGTGCAGTTTGGTCTCTAGATTAATAAACTTCATTTTTTCCTTTAAAATCAAATCTAGCTTGTCTAACTAACTACTAATGTATGTTGTCCTCTTATATCCTTGTTACTGAAAAATTTTGTTTAGTTATGTATAATTGTGTCAGTGAGAGAAAATTTGATTTTTACCAAAGTAGGGGGTGGAATTACCCCGGATTCCCCTAAGTATCCATGTGTTGTTATGGGTTGCATGGTGAGAACGGGAGTATGTGCATAAAGTGGAAACAGGCCTACTGTGATGAACTGTGGGCCAAAGTACGGGTCACATGTCTGTATGCGCAGTGAGAAAGAGGTTCAGTAGTAGAAACCGGTGTTTAAGTAACTTTTGTGGCCTAGAGAGGGTGGCCGGTTTTACCTGAATTTTTTTCGTGATTGTGGTGAAACCGGCCGGGTTGACGATTATTGAACAAATGATTAGCAAAAGATATTAAGACACTTTCAACTGTTTTTTTGTTTTTTTTAAGATTTAGATTAGAAATTAAATTAATTGTTAATTTGAAGCAAATGAATGGAAGAAGTAGATCTAGAATTTTTTTTTTCGGGGGG
>JBCHJU010291820.1:0-14890 GCA_039654505.1 Plocamopherus imperialis
GGGCGTTCAAATAGTCAATATTAAAAATATAATAATATGTCAAGGCATGTATTATTTCTTAGTATTATAATAAACATAAACTATCAATTGTGTAGTAAGTATGCACTGCATACAGCAAAGCAAAAGTGCGATGAGAAAGAGAGAACAATTTGTATCGTCACCTAGTACTTCAGTACTGACAGAGTGCATTTTAAAATGACACCGCCATTGGAAGAGAATATGTTCTTTACTTCTGGTATGGTCCAGTACAGGCAGCCACTGCGTTTATTGAGAAGAAAATAGCATTGGTGCCAATAAATAGGACGGATAGTCTCTGGCACAGGGATGTCATTTAAATAGCAGCCTACCCTTGGCACAGACGGGGTTAAAGTCAACTAAGTTGTAGAGATCATAGTTAACCCCACTAGTGAAATGTATACATGTTTCGATATGATCCCCTCTCAATCGCATGTACATGAGACTTTGTAAGTCTAAAGAGTGCTTTCAGTCTTTCCTCATACTCGTTCATGATGTAAGTTTGAAATACCTGCTGAGGCCCACAATTTAGGTTCAAATAGATCTTGATCTAGAGTCTAATTCATATAATAGCATAATTTGATGGATGAACTCTTGAAAAAATGCTTATAATTGTATTTTATATTGTATTTTAGATGGATGTGGAACTACAGGCAACTTGCAGTGCATTAGGTTACCAAGAAGGAAACAGCTACGTCAAGGAACCATACTGTCTTGGTGGGTTCACATACACTTTATTTTGTGTATTTGCAGTTTACTAAATTTTATTTTTTATTTTTCAATATATTTATAATATATTATAGCATATTTATGTATATTTTATGGAGGATTTTTTTTCCATATTATATGTAATAGTAGTATGGTCAATTCAACAAGGTTTGTCTAAAAAGTTAAGTTTTACAAGAGGAAGTAGAAATTAAGAGGTATTTAATCTTTGGTTATAATATTCTAGTCGATCATTAACCATTGTGTTGTCCTGTTTTTATCATGGCATTTTTTAACTTCATACAACTATTTTATATGTCCCTCAATTCTCCCCTTTAGAAACTGCGAAAGATCTTATACGCTTCTTAAGGAGAGACACAGACACCTGTGAGATACGACGGCAGTTGGGTCATGCTAAAATCGTTCAGAATGACCTTATCCCTCTGGTCAAGGGGTATCATAATGACAAAGCTTTGTTCGAAACCATCATCAAGTGAGTGGGATTTTTACATAATATGTAAAATTAGACAGGATGAAGTTATTTAGTAGCATCATTTTTTTCTTGATCTCCGTATTTTCAGTTTACAGTGCAGCACGCATTCGTCGAACTCGTTGGGGCAGGAGAAATAATTCGAGGAATTTGTGTTATTGGGGCTGCAGAAGTAATTCGAGGAATCCGTGATTCGAGCAATATATATATGAAACACTATATACATATGACACTGGAAGAGCACTTTAGGGTTAAATAATATTGTTGTTATGCCCCTTGCTCTCTGAACTCAGGCAAAACCAATGCCTGTTTCCAATGTTTCCAACACCATGAGTTCTCTTTCATTCAATTTGTTTTGTGTTTGTCAGGTTTTTTTTTTTCTTCTTCTTTATATACGGTCGGATGAGACTAACACAAATGAATATATTTATAATATTGCGGCAAGGAACAATATACAATGTATCTAATTGTACTAACAGTGGGCTACAGCTAGCCAAGGCGTACTGTGTTACTCATGCCGAGTCTCGTAATGTGAGCTATTGCAGGCAAACGTCAGCTTCGTATGGGCTATTTTTAGTCACTGGCAAGTAATAGTGGGCTTTTCAGACGATTGATGAAGGTGTATTGGGTACATCAACAAGGTGTGGGCTCTTTATAATCACTGGCCAGTACATGTATTAGTGGGCTTTTCAATCGACTGATGCACATGTATAGGGAACATCAACATGGCGTAGACTAGTTTTAGTCATCGGATGGGCGTAGTGGGCTTTTCAAACAAATTAGTAAGAAGGGAAAATTACTCGCACGGCCTTAGTAGTGGGCAAATAGCTCGAGGAACTGGAGAAAAGGTTTGACTATTGCGTGAAAAAATTGTTTAATAAAATACAGGAAAATATTTTGGACCATACAGTTTGTTCGAGGAATCAGTGAGTTCGACTGATGTGTGTTTGACGAATGTGGGCTATACTCTATATATTGAGGGATGGGGTTGGCAACAATGTATGACACAACCCCATTGTACAATGTAACAAGCCGACCATATGCCACATCTCCATTGTTGTACAAACAATATAACAAGCAGACCTGTCCATTATATGACACATCCCCATTGTTTAAACAATATAACAAGCTGACCTGTCCCAGGCCTGCCGTTAAGTGAAATTAAAAATCATTTTGCTGGCATGCCCTCATCATTTGCTGTGGAGCCCCCCATAAATCGGAATATTAAAGGCACTTTTAGCCTTGCCCTTTTTTAGGGTGGAATTTTCTTTTTTCGATCAATCTAATTAAATATGTTGTGTTTCCATATGATTTATAACGAACACAATATTCACTCTGTCAAAACATGCAGAAAGTCTTAAAGATAAAATGCTCCGATAAATTTATCTCATGCACTATGGCTTTTTCCCTATTGGCTATGAGGATGTTTACAAAAAGTGCCTTGATGCTCAACCAAAGATGGTCAAAGTGCCTTCATGCCCTCAAAATTTTGATTTTGTAAAGGCACTTTTTGCATGCCCTCTTAAATTTCTAATGGCAGGCCTGTGACCTATCCATTATGAGACACATCCCCATTGTACAATGAACAAGCAGACCTATCCATTATAAGACACATCCCCATTGTACAATTAATAAGCAAACCTATCCATTATATGACACATCCCCATTGTACAATTAACAAGCAGACCTATCCATTATAAGACACATCCCCATTGTACAATTAACAAGCACACTTGTCC
This sequence comes from Plocamopherus imperialis, assembly GCA_039654505.1. Lineage (NCBI taxonomy): Eukaryota > Metazoa > Mollusca > Gastropoda > Nudibranchia > Polyceridae > Plocamopherus > Plocamopherus imperialis. The sequence goes on from JBCHJU010291820.1 coordinate 2,950, forward strand.
ATTATAAGACACATCCCCATTGTACAATTAACAAGCACACTTGTCCATTATAAGACACATCCCCATTGTTCAACATAACATGCAGACCTGTGTCTATATATGAAACATCCCCATTGTATAAACAATTTAACAAGCAGACTTGTCCATATAACCAGTGCAGATTTGTTTTTGGTGTGCGGTGCATGTGTGTGGTCTTTTGGGTTTTTTTTTTTTTTTTAGTTTCTTGTTAAGATAATTTTTTTTTTTTTAGAATCACAATGTCTTAGAAAATTTTTAAGACATTTGGGGTCGTTTTTTTCTTCTTTTCTTTGTTTTTTGTTTGATATTACTTTCTATTTCTTAAGTAGTGTTATCATTTTCTTTCGTATAAAGGGAGGTTTGATCATGCACCCTATGAATGTGACACTGCCACAAGAATTGGAGTATCACGTGGAAGTTGTTAATTTTTTTGTGTGTGTGGTTTTTTTTTTTTTTTTTTTTTCAAATTCCAGATTACTGGTGAACTTGACTCAACCAGTGATTTCAGTCTACAACAAAGAAATCCCTGAGGAGAAGACTTTGAGAAATTATTGCCTTGAGATAGAATCTCATTTACAGGATACAAAGGAGGTCAGTGAATGTAATAGAATAGATGCTATAACATAATACTTACTTGAAAACCGCAAGCCAAAGTATATTTGAATGAAAAAAAGTATTCAGTTATATTCAAACACAGTTGTCATGAATTCCACCACACTGAAACATGACATGAAATTAAACACTACACTGTACAAAAATATACAGTGAATCCCTCCAGATAGTGAGCTATGTATGGACTGTGACTAATATATTTGAATGAAAGCCATATTGAATCAAATTGAAAAGGGATGAAAAAGAAGGAAGAGGAATTTAGTCCTATACTAATGTACATGTATTGTAATTGTAATGCGTGATTCAGTGATGAAAAGCCGGTGAACACAGAAAGAAACACACTGATATACCAGACAACATCCGAGATACAAAAAGGCACACTAGAGGACAAAGGCAGAAAAAATTGATTCCTCACTCATGTGTTAACGCCCACCTGCACTCCTTCATACCATTGTCACACCGACTTTGGAACAATCTACCCATCAATTCAATGTTAAGAAAAAACGTATGAGGAAGGAAAATAAGCAGCAAAACAAATAAAACAAAAATAACAAAAATGAAATTAATATTCTCTGTGAATCTCACAGAGATCTAGGTGTTGTTTGAAGTGGAGCCTTTTATTAAACTTTGTTCCGTTGCAGCCATTTTAATGTTTAATTGTTCTTTATTTTGAGCCCTCCACTGTAGGCATTTTGTAATTATATAATTTTATTGGTTGTACGAATTTGTACTTAACTCTGTTATTTTTTTATGTCTTTTTATTTCCACAAGGCTTTTGTTGATGATGAACTCTTTGCTGTTTTGACTGACAAAATCAAGAACATCTTGCGTTTGGTAATTTTGTATTTGTCTTTAAATCTAAACTGAATATCTCCCCTTTCCCCATTGTTCAGATTCTTTAGTTGTCTTATTTATAATCCTATCATGCTCATTTCACAAAGTTTCATTTGCTATTGAAGAAATTGAAACTGAAATTGTCTGAAACAAATTTTTTACCTCCATCCTATGACTATGACAAATTACTTTGCTTTGTACTGATTTCCAGATTTTTTTTAGCATTGTACTGATTTTTTATTTTTAGAATCTTTTAGTTCCATAGTTGCGTCTAACATGAGTCTCACAGTAACTGGTGGATTATTTTGTCATTTATTCTGGAAGGGAAAAGGTTGATTTGAAATATAATTATATAAATCAAGTTGTTTATCATCTTGAAATTGATTTTCACTTCAATGTATTTTATTTCATGGCAGGATTGGGAACACAGAAGAGAGGAAGACCGACTGCAGCTTGAACGTTTGTTTATTTTGATACGCAATATCCTGATGGTTCCACCTGATCCGGACAGGGAATTGGTAACACATAGTAGTAGTGTTGTCAAAAAGATTATCATGTTTTAGTATTTTGATACAAAGTTCATCATCACAGCATTCAAAATTTAATGGGTTTTGACATTTTTAACAGCTTTTTGTTCGCCTTTTGTTTCCTCTGTAACAATACCTTCATATTTTCTACATGGTTTGAAATGTCTTCTGTGTTTATTCTCATTGGATTTATGATAGCCTATAGTCTGTGATTGCAAGAAGACAGTACAGGGTTGATATTCATTTCTTTTGAATTAAAACATGTGATCTATTTAATAGTAGATTTGGATCTGATGGTGTATTTGACAACATAAAAAGATTGTGAGTCTTATCTCAATGCATTAAAGGGAAGAAATATAATCATAGAAAATGAGATTGACAATTCAATACTTGATGTAGATTAGGTCATATTGTCAAGCTGCTACCTTTTTGGCCTAAGTCAGACTTTAGGCCAAAATGCAACTGACACACCGTTTGAATCGTTATACCACCAGCTATTACAATTTATTGAATTTGATAAAATCCACCAGCACTGAACCCAAACTAGTTGAGGAAAGTTTTGTTGGCTAAACTGTGTTTTCTTGCAACTGAGACAGTTTTTATTCATTATCTCAAAACTAGCAAAAATTACTTAGGCCAAAAAGGTAGCCGCTTGACGATATGACAATTCGATTCTGGCACACAGGACAACGGAATTTTTTTTTTTTTAATTGCGTGTTTAAGAGAAACCGTCTCAGTCAGTTTTTCATTTAACATGAACATTAATATTAACACAGAAGACTGAAAATTACACTACTCAAAACAAGTTAAGGGCCATTTTTTTAACAAAGCAGCATTTCTACAATTAAATTATTGAATTTAAACATATTTTGGATGTTAATATTGTCGTTTTTTAAAGTTAATTAAACTTTAGAGTTAACAGCACTCACTTTCAGGACTTCACAGACAGCTTTTTGAACGCTATTTTAAAATTATTTAGGCTATAAAATACAGGTGGTCCTTTAATTGTTTTGAGTGGTATAAAATGTAAAAATCACAGAGGGAGGGAAGTCCTGCTGCACTTTGAAAGGAGAAACATGGAAATAGTTGGCAAGGTCGCGGTGACATTTACAGACCAGGGTGCCTATCACAAAACTACCAAACATAGCAGTACATAGCTGCATGAAAGCAATCACTTAAACTCTTCAGGAAATATGTTTTCATTTGTTAGTGTTATTATTATTATTATTATTATCATTAATATCATACTCCATTTCAAGCAGGCAAGAGGGCTATTTAACTAACAATGATTCTCCTGACAGAAAAAGTTCTAGAGAACATATCAACAATTCAACCACTCACCCTCACCCTGTATCTTCTATACAGGGACTATAACATTGACAATAATCAGGGGAGGAAACAGGAAAGGGGGTGTCATTCTGATATCAAATGTAAACAAGTGCATTTGCAATGGGTGAAAACAAAATTGTTCCATTTTTTTTTATATATTCTGAAACATCAAACCTCATTTCCTCCCCAGGTTCTTACAAATGCAATGACTTTCACCTGTTATGACTTCATCACATTTTGCAGATTTGAAAGAACTGAGGGATTGAGCTGAGTCACGTGAAGTTTCTTTTTCTTTTTCAAATTCTTTAAAAGAGACAGAAAATTCCATGCCAGTCAATTGAACATCTCCCTATCAAACTTTTACACTTTCTGTCCATCTCCTTACTGGAACTCTGCAGTGAAGAATAGATGAAGATATTGCGAACATCATTATTCATAAAGTTGCTACCCTCCCCGCTTTGTTAAGATTTGTTTATATCAAGGAGGCCTGCTTTTAGTGACGCAAGTCATGTGTTGCACTTTGGCAGTGTGGTTTGTGAATAAAAAATCAGCAACATCAGAAAACATGCAGTGTGATGAATTGTCCCAATTTCCAGAGTGAAACGTCGCGGTCATTACCATAATATGACGTGAATTATGAATCACTCCTTGAGAACTATGTACTGGAAAAATATCTTTGTAATCTATTCCATGTGTAGTTGTAAAATCAAAAGGTCAACCAAGGTAAGATCCAAACTGAGTGACAGATTTATAAGCGAAAATTTGAAAGCTAAAGGTCCAGCTATTTAGGAGGAGAGGTGACAGTTATGTTTCACTGTATGCAATAATATATAAAGATAATATCATTATATTTAAAGGTAGCTGAACAGCTGGGTCAGATGACCAGAGTGGAAGTAAGGCCCTTAAGTCAAGTCAGTAAGTCAAGTCAGTATACGTAAGTTATTACAAATTTCAATGACAATTTTAAAAAAGCCTATAAACTGCATGTATAGGGAAATTTTCAACAAATGCATCTTAGCCTGAATGCCTTAGTCCTGTATGTTTGAACCAGCATCTGCTTTTGTATTCTAGGATAATGTAGTAAATCCCAAAGAGAAGCCTAGTCCGGTCCAGATATTGGCCCCAGGCCAGCTAGTATCGATTGAAGGTGCACGCAAGGGATAGGTGGTGGGGGAAGGCAGTAAAAGGTTAGTCTTTGTACCAGAGAGCCGATGATACTGCATTATAATAGGCCTATATTATTAATTGCAATGCCAGCAGATAGCTGCAAACATAAGCGACTCTATGTGCAGCAAGCATCGCATAACGGTACAAAGGTGTTTCTGTTGTTACACAGTTGATAGAGGCCTACATGCAAGAACACGTGCTAAAAAGCCACCCTCCTTCCTGTTTCAAGTTGCGTAACTGAAAATATTTTGTGGGTCCTTTTATTTGGTCAAGTACCATTAGGCCCGACCCGATTGGAAGTTGACAATCATTGTCGTTCGTTTGTAAGATTTTCCAGTCGAGATGCTTCCACCCTAAAACTAATGCAGTATTGAAGGTTTTTATTCGTCCAAAATAGATATCTAGAAAGAATGCTCAATGACATGGCAAAAGCAGATCTAGCCTCTCTAGATTTGATGAGAGATGTAGATAGAAGTGAACAATTTTTGAACAACCCTTTATATAGACAACCCCTCAAGAAAGACCACCCAGCTGTGACCATTTGTCAATTTCACTGTGATGGTCATTGTTGACAGGTTCCTCTATATATCACATAAGAAATATTTTCATCAGTGATTTCAACTCAAATCATACCTATTATTGCAACTGACAAAAACTTAAACATTTACAGAAAGCAGATGAAAACAAAATGCAAACAAACATAAGTGGAACATTTCATTGCGCAACCAACATGTTATGGCAGTATATTATTTACCTTCTCTGTGTCCATTGACAACAGCTCAAAGACAGTTCTCTCACACATTCAATTCACGCTTTTCATTCATAAATTCCTCTGGCTATCTCTAGCATACATATTCTTGTGTGAATTTAAGCATGTGAAAAAAAAATGTAAATAAGAGCAGATCACCCTGCACATTTGTTAAATGAAAGGCACAGAAAATCAAAAGCAGAATAAATTAATAAAATTAATTTCATCGCTAAATAAATAAAATGCATTTCATCAACTAAATAAATAAAATGAATTTCATAAACAAAATAAATTTCGTCAACAAAAGAGGATAACAGTAAGTAGGGTGACAAATTTCTAACCGGGAAAAGGACAGTTTAAAAGGAAAAACTTGAGTAAGAGTAGTAAGACAAAAGCTCTTCCTGCAAAACAAAGGGAGATAAAGCTCCTTCTACTTAAACAAGACAAAGTTATCCCTGCAAACAAGGAAAGACAAAGTTCTCTCTACCAAACAGGGAGAGACAAAATTTTCTTTACCACACAGGGAAAGACTTTAAACAAACAAAAATTAAGCTCCCCCAACCAAACAAAGGAACACAAAGTTCCAGATTCTGACATAAAGTAAATCAGAATTTTCTACATGTCATCAATACATGTGCTGAAGGAGACAGAATATTCCCTGGAGATTGAAAAACGTGAGTTAATCAACCTTACCTCTCAGTGATGATTATGAATATCAGTAACTGGGAAATTGACATTCCCATCACCACATCTTTACAAATTTGTTATTGTGTCTCATCATGAGGAGAGAAAAAAAAAACAAAACAAAAAAAAAAAAAAAAAAAAAAAAAAACCCAAAACCTTAAAAACACTTTTGGTTGATTCACTTACAATGATTTTGTTGGATGATAATACTAACAGTGCTTTTAAAAAAAGAAGAAATGAAAAAAATGAGAAAGAAAGAAATTGTGAAAGTATACGCTCAACTAATGAAAACTCTTATTGAGTTCAAGATCAATTATCAACATAAACTAGTGAGAAATATATAGGCTGTGTTGAAGAAAAATGGAAAAACAATAAAAAGGCAAAAAAGAGAAAAAAGGTCAATACTGAAGTTTATATACCCCATTATTACAATAAGGTATAATATACTATTTTGCAATCATAGCTCTTATTTGTTTCGTCTTAACTCTTTATTTGCATTTCTCAGAAGCCACAGAATCCGTGTAGGCTTCCCTCAATGATGGTTGAATGACCTTTGAATGCAGGTCAGGAGACTGTAAGGCCCAGCAATAATGGCCAGGTCCATGAGTTTTTGCCTTCACCGATCCCGCACTGCTTGACCCTTTTCTTTCCACAGCAATCGATCAACGCCGACTGGTCCTGTCTGGTGGCGACATCTGGGAGTATGAAATGTATAACTACTCGACTGAAAAAGATCCAGCTCCAATTAGTAACCTCACCTTATCAGGCTCATAGAACAAAGAGTGTGAAAACTAAATTGTCCCCTATGTCATATTCAACAATGTGAGACCAAAAATCAAAAAAAGAATTGGAGAGAGAAATAAATAATGAACTTAAGTTGCCTTGTATAATTTACAAAAACAGCTTAAATGAGCTTCAAACCCATCACATAAGAACCCACAAGGAAAAAACATTTTCACCATTTTCTGCACCAGACAGAAATGCCATACAATAAACCACTCTCTCAAACTGGCAGTCAAACATATATAAACTTTGCACACAGCCCAAAACTGTTGCAGGTCTAGTCTTGTATCTTGCTTTCTCTTTCAGTCCCATTCACTTAAACAAGTCCGAGTATTCTACAAGCATAAATTCGACTACTTTGGACTGCAAGACAGTGTTGAGAGCCAGGCTTCCAGTTTCCAGCTCCGGCCACAACAGTGTCGGCCCAAAGACAATGGCCACGTTCTGAGACTCCATGCGATTTGTGTGACTCAGTTCAACAACCCTGGGGAAGGACAACAAAAGTTTTCGGGGCTTAAAAGTTGGATGAAAGTTTTACTCAGTAAAAAAAAAAATAAATAAATTTTTCTTTTTTTTTTCTTTAAGGGAGCCCTACAATGCGAATAAGCAAAAATCCCTAACCTAATAACAAAATAAAATGTAGTGAACATAATATTGTGCCTACAGGAAGGCAAAACACAATATTCCCAGAATTAGAATCGATTCATGGGAAGAAAAATGCAATAAGACGGCTGAGCAATTGTTGAAAAGATTTTCTTGCTGACAACAAACAGAAGGGTTGCAGTTGGAAAACTGTGTTAGAAGCCGAAAGAGGAAAGCCAAAGCTCCAGTGGACGCAGGCTACACAATATGTGCTGATGATAGACTAGTTTCGAGATACATGGTCAGCAACATGACAAATGGCACAGGCCATTAATGATGATGATGATGATGATGATGATGATGATGATGATGATGAGGATGATGAAATCAATGTCGAGATTTCCGAAAGTATTTCTTAATATGATTGCTAACTTTGATCTATCTCTCATATAAAGTTAGCTTTCACTGAACTGTATATTAAAAAATGGCAAAAGTGGAGAGATCTACATGAAAACGGAACAATAAAACAATAATAAGCAACAAATAGAGTTAACTTGAATCCTCCACTTTAAAGACAAACAATTTTTGCTTCAAACTTTTCCTCAGACATGGAATAATGAAAACTTATTAATCAAGAACAAAAATGAAAACAAATCTTAAAACAACTCGAAAGCTAAATGGGGATTATGCTAATTTAATGCAGGTACATCTAAGGACATCTAACGAGAAAAAATGGAACAAAGCAAGAATATTACACTTGGCTTTGAGGTGGCTTACAAGATCTAGTCTTAGCTAGGTGGTCCTTGGCCAGGTGACAAGTTCAAGTATATATGTTGGCGTGAAAGGATTTAACTCATGCTCATCTCATTATATGGGCACATTGTAGTCAAAGAGTTAAATTGTACTTATGTCGATATGAGGTTATGCTCCCGATACATTGGAACATTGCAGTCAAAGAGTTAAATCATGCTCTAGCGCATACATCGGCTTTAAGTAGTCAAAGAGTTAAGATTACTTAGGCTTTTATGTAATTAATAAAGGCAGCCCCATATTTCACAAACAAAATTGAAATTCATTATATGCATTATATTCATTATCTTCATCATTTTGTGAGGCACAGTGGCTCAATGGATAGAGCATTGGACTTGAGACCGAGGGGTCTTGGGTTCAATTCCTCCCAGCGACCGTTGTGTATTTTTCCTAAGCTAGAAAATTTACTCCACTTGCTTCACCCTACCCAGGTGTCAAAGGGTACCTCACAATAGGCTGGTAAATGTCGCGCCAAATGGGCTGCACTTTACCGTATGTTCCCCGCGGAGCATGCCTGCTGGGGGGATAAATGTATTGTAAAGCGCTTTGAGGCTTCGGCGAAAAGCGCTATATAAATGCAATATGTATTTTATTTATTATATAATGGATCCTTACTTGCGTAAATGTCGAAACAATTCTTTGAGAGTATAATAATTGCACCTAGGTAAGTTGGACACAGCAGACTTAAAGTTGGAGAGTTTCTCCTTCCTAGAGTCTTTCTCTGGAACAAGCAGGAAGCAATAATAATTACAGTAAAAATAATAATAATAAAAATAAAAATAAAAATAAAAATAATAATAATAATAATAATCATAATAATAATAATTTTAATAATGTACAGCTCTCTACCTCAATTAAAATTAAGCTAAAATATAGATGATAATAAGTCAGGTTAGTAAATCATATCAGAAAGTCATCGTTGATTGGGTGAAGGGGTAGGTAATGTGGTGATTAAATTCTATCAAATACAAAGTAAAACATTTCCCTTTGACAAAATACTTTCCATAAAAATGCATTGCATTAAAAGAATTCAAACATTAAGCATCATTCAAAAATATAAAAAATATCAGTGCAAGTAAATTTTAGAAATAAATATATAATAAAGGGGGCTCTTTTAAAGCAACTTACGTATTGCGTCAATAAATTTGTTATACATATGAAAAGGAAAGGCTGGTTCCTTCAATTCCCTAAAGAAGAGCTTGAGGGACCCAGTTAGTACATGAACATCCCACTGCTCATCAAATAGATTGCACTTATCGTCTGGAAGTAAAGAAACAATGAACGTGTAGGTAACATCCATGTACTTAAAGAAATAACAATTCAACAGGTTTGACAATGAGGTCAGAACACAAGGAAGGAGATGGAATATGAGGTGGAAGGAGAGGAGGAGGAGGGGGAGAGGATGAAGAAGAAAACCTTAGAATTAAAAATATTCACGTCAAACACAAAATGGTTATTTTGACCCAAACCTATGTAATGGTTGGTAGCTCTATGTTCTGGCTTCGCCCATTGAAAATTTACATTTTCTCTTAATAAGTTACTGGCTGGGCCATTTTTAGAGCATTTTGAGTGTGGGTTTTGTGTCAGAGTCAACAACTTGTAGTAACGTTACTGCTACACCTGAGCAAGTATTCTAAGAGGAAAATGGATACACAGCCACCCTCCCCTCCCCTCTAATCTTTGCTTCTTCTATTTGAATTCAGAGTGATGAACTGGTCAAAAAGTCTGTGGTACAAGAGGTTGCGAAGATGTATAAAACCGAATGAATTTAATTGGTACAAGATGAATTTTGCCGGGGTGAGAAACAATAAATATTAATTATGGCCTACTCTTTTCAATTCTAATAACTGGGGCACATGGGTCCTCCTGGTTTGTGGTCCTATTTCAGAAGTCAAATCAGTCATCCAATACTGATGTTTCTGACTGATAATCAAAAAAAGAAGGCCCCCCCCCCCCCCCCCACGCCCCCCAAAAGTGTGGAATAAAAGACAAAATGTTGTTTTGTCATTATAAAACTTGTTTAGTTGTAAATGTCTAGAGATATATGCAAGGGAGTTGGTGTATCTATTTGTTTCATCACACATTAGCTAAGTGGCCCAGTAGGGAAAACAAGTCTTACAGTAATATTCAGGTTTCAGGATGTCCTCTGGCTCTACTAACACATTTCTTATTTCAAATATAACTACATCATTACTAGAATCAAATAGCCACCCTTTTGGATCACCATCCTCAATAATTCTTAACATCAACTAAAGTGTTCCACCTCCATCCAGTTTCTTGTCTAGCATGTCGCCTGCCACACCCCTTCCCCCTCTCATTCCCTCTGCCTCCATCTATCAACTCATTTCTTCCTTTGTTTGACTCATCACTTTATTCGCCAACATTAGAGCTACGTGTAGATCGAGATCAAGCTCTATGCTCAAAATCATCATCATATGAGTGAAAATCTTCATCAGAGACTGAATTATGTCTGCAAATTTCTTCTCAAATGTCAGATTCCATACTTTGGTAGAAAAAAAAGAGAAAAATGCATTCAAAACGCAATTGTTACAGTAAAAGAAAATTCAGGAAGTGAAAGGAGGGTGTTGGCGATAAAGGGAAGCTACTAAGGAAATACGGAAATGCAGTGCACTGTTGTGTTCGCCTTGTAATTGAGTCTTATTCATAATTCCAATTAGGACGGACGTGGCAATGGCGGCCACAACTGGAAGATTTGCTTTAAGGCGAAGTTGGCAACGTAAGGCTTAAATGGGTAGGTGACATATAAAAGCTGTAATTTTTTCTCATTATGTTGTTACAGACAAGATGAAAATGCTACAAGCGGAAAATTTATTTTTCCAGACAGCATTTTAAGTTGCTTAATGGTAGGTAATATTTTAATCATACTTTATCCACAACAGTCTACAAAGAAGATTATCATTCATTTATCTATCAAGTAAAATAATACCTCACACCTCAACTACAGGTAAATTATTGTAATCTCCAAGACAAAATCAATGCCCACAGTTGAGTTCCCCTAAGACTATGATAAGCATTCAGAGGTTAATTTTGTTACCACAGTCATCTTCTCATGAAAAGCTGAAAGAAGGAAGTTGTCACCTTTATCAACAGCATAGCGGAGGCGTTGGATTTCTGCCATGTTGCCACTGACTCGATACATCCCATCATGAGTCAAACCTAACAGAGGAAAAAAAAAAAAAGAAAGAAAATTATGCACACAATGTTTTACTCAACTATTGACAGGCGGAGGAAAATAATATACAATTTGTTTCATTCAAAGATTTACAGGTAAAATGAAAATGAAATACATGTATACTTTGTTTCATGCAACAATTTACAGATAAAAAGAAAAGAACAAACTCTGTTTCATTCAAAGATTTACAGATATAAAAGAAAATGACATATTCTTTCTTTCAATCTTTGATTTACAGGTAAAATGTGTTTGTTTATACTGGGAGACTGCTGGCTGGGGAAAATTAGGTACACTTAAGAAGGAAAAAATGAAAAAGGCAAAGACATGAAAGAAGAACATGACATTTAATTGGCTTCAAGAGAAACTAAATAAAAAGCAAAACACAAAAAATAATGTAAAAAATATGTTGCTTTGGGGTTTTTATTTTTATATGATGCCAAACCTTTATATTCCACAGCAAGTATACAATTGTGAACAAAGTTGGGCACATTGTTTGATTCCCTATCACACAATTCATTCAGTCGAGACCCGAAGACGGAATCTGTGATAGAAAGCCAAATAGAATAAATTAAAAAAGTGAAATGAGAGAGAGAGAGAGAGAGAGAGAGAGAGAGAGAGAGAGAGAGAGAGAGAGAGAGAGAGAGAGAGAGAGAG
>JBCHJU010292928.1:0-14882 GCA_039654505.1 Plocamopherus imperialis
CTAGACACAAAGCAGCCTTGTACGTAGACCCTGAATCTAGACACAAAGCAGCCTTGTACGTAGACCCTGAATCTAGACACAAAGCAGCCTTGTACGTAGACCCTGAATCTAGACACAAAGCAGCCTTGTACGTAGACCCTGAATCTAGACACAAAGCAGCCTTGTACGTAGACCCTGAATCTAGACACAAAGCAGCCTTGTACGTAGACCCTGAATCTAGATACAAGGCGTCTTGTACGTAGACCCTGAATCTAGATACAAGGCAGCCTTGTACGTAGACCCTGAATCTAGATACAAGGCAGTCTTGTACGTAGACCCTGAATCTAGATACAAGGCAGCCTTGTACGTAGACCCTGAATCTAGGTATAGAGCAGCCTTGTACGTAGACCCTGAATCTAGGTATAAAACAGCCTTGTACGTAGACCCTGAATCTAGGTATAAGGCAGCCTTGTAAGTAGACCCTGAATCTAGGTATAAGGCAGCCTTGTACGTAGACCCTGAATCTAGATATAAAACAGCCTTGTACGTAGACCCTGAATCTAGGTATAAAGCAACCTTGTACGTAGACCCTGAATCTAGGTATAAAACAGCCTTGTATGTAGACTCTGATTCTAGGTATAAAAGAGCCTTGTACGTAAACCCTGAATCTAGGTATAAGGCAGCCCTGTACGTAGACCCTTAAGGCAGCCTTGTATGTAGACCCTGAATCTAGCTATAAAGCAGCCTTGTATGTAGACACTCCGTTTCAATAATTGCCCATTGCGATATTTTATAATACAATGGCATCCACGTTGTTAAAGAATGACATCACAGAACAAAGTTTGTTCCGGACTCATAAACACCAGGGCGTATCTTGCCCACCTTGCCCCCCATTGCGTGTCGCCACTGAACATATCATACGCCAATCCGACTCCCCAGACGGAAGAGTGAAGTACCCAATCCGACTCCCCAGACCGAAGAGTGAAGTACCCAATCCGACTCCCCAGACAGAAGAGTGAAGTACCCAATCCGACTCCCCAGACAGAAGAGTGAAGTACCCAATCCGACTCCCCAGACGGAAGAGTGAAGTACCCAATCCGACTCCCAAGACGGAAGAGTGAAGTACCCAATCCACCGTCCGCTAGATGAAATGTTCCCAAAAACGATATTTATGTTATAGCCATAGATCTATAATATATATTACAATTTATATTATATTTTCACAATAATATGACTTGATGTTTTGTATGTGCATGGTAAATATATAATAATGGATCTGCAACTTCAATCGGCCTTCGGTTAAGATGACGATGGCATAGTACAACACTATGAAGAGTTTATATGACCTCACCGATTCCTGGAACTAGGGTAGGCCTACTTTTGCTAAGGACAGGATGACTACGTCACTGTGTGTTTTACAACATTTTTCGCTGATATGTCTTTTGTAATTGTATTTCAGTTTTTCATTGTCTGGCCAGTTGGATAAACTATAACTATGTGAGGAGAAGAATCCTATCCTAAGGCATTTCTATAAATACGCAGAGCTAGACTTGGCGAGCAATAATTGTGATGGCCCAGCTCTTTGTACAGGCTGATAGATTCAGGTAGAGTAATGGTGCTAGTGTGAACACAGGCAAATATAGGTATTGAAGGTCTTGGGACCTAAGCCCAATGTTGTAGGTCAAGCAGTAGGCTCTTATGTACGTATAGGACTAAGAACTTACTAGGACACTGTGTTTAACTACAGTTTTCAGTTTATGCTTGGTAACCTGTGCGTCCTTCAAAGAAAAAAAAAAGGAGGGTGTGACTCAAGTTCCTTTGTTTGGGTGAATTATGATTTTTAGCTTTCAGTATATATGCTCTAGTGTCCCCTCATTCAATTAAGGTAACATTATCACATTTATCCATAAAAAATAGGTCATAAGAATTCATTTGGTTTTTTAATTTTGTAGTTAAAAGTTTTTTTGGGTGTTTTAAAATATTTTTTAAAAGTATATATTATTTTTTATATATTTGGGTGGATTTTTACATACTTTTACAATCACGCCCAAAGTTTCATACCAACATCCAAGCTTCCAATCAAGTTCGGGTTGTTGTGGTTTGTTTTAGTAGTGATCCATGTTAAAGTGAATTTGGGTATGAAAATGCCCATGCGCATGTGGGCCACGCCCAATTTTTAAGTCGTGGAAAAAGTTCAGGCATATTTGTCAGGCTTTGGTGACATCTCTGCCAACGTTATTTTATTCAGTCCTTTTTTGTATTATTATAAAAACTGTATAATTATTATTATAGATAGACAGATTTCTCTTTAAAAGAAAACAAACTTCAATTCCTTTTGGTTTAATCAGAAGTTTTATGGCAGACTTGATGCTGTTGTGAATTTAGAGTTGTAAAATATAAAACTTAAACTGTAAAGATGAGAGAATTTTTTCTTTAAGTGTCTTTGTTTCTACCTTTTATCCTATATATATATTATACAATTTAAACTGTCCTTGCAGGTTTGTGCCACCGAGAGTCAGCATCATGTCATCACACCAGAGAGTAAAGTTGATAAAGAAGTTGTTGATTACTTACTAGAAACATGTGTGGGAGTCAGTGGTCATGTCCGCTATCAGAACCATTCAGGCATAATGCGGCGTTTAAGAACTCCGCAGCTCCCAGTTCGACTTTTGAGATCGATGAAGGTTTTAATGGAAAGTAAGGCTCTTTCTGTAATTTAAACTGCATTTTAGATCAAATGTAATGGCTTTGTTATATTATATATATTATTATATATTATATTATATATATATATGTATAAACATTTGTTTTGTTTTGTTCTCAAAGTCAAAGTTACTCAAAGTCAAAGGACTCATTTTTCTTGACTAACTGAGTATATTTCGGTGTTGACTTGTGTATGTATTATATTATATTTATAAAATAACATGTTATTTTTTTTAAGTAGCCCATAATATTTTGACTTTAAAAATGTGTCATTTTCTCCTGGGCATTTAGGATTTCAAATCATTAGATTCAAACCTTTCTGACCATTATTAACAGTTATGATTTGGATTCCAATATGCCTAACTCAGTCCATTTTCTGCTCCAAGTCAAAGCAAAGCAGTTTTTAGAACATAACCATAAAGTAATGCATTGTGTTTTTAAAATTTTATGTATAAATTCAATGTGATTTAAGTATAAAAATTAAACATGTGTGCTTAATAAACGAGTCCAAAATTTTTATGTTACATTCTCAACATCCTGCCACAGCCATCTATAATCTTTTTAGGGTTCTGAATACTGTTGGAATGGATTAAATTTCTTTTTGTTCTCTATTGCTCGATGTCTTTATACACACCTCCTCATAGCGCTTTGAGGCTGTGGTACAGCGTCGGAAATAAATAGTCTTAGTCTTCAAAATATCTGACAAACTGAGATAGCTGAGTATTCTTGTCAAAGTGCCTAAAGTACAGTCCAGTCCATATATAACGGCACGGGCTATTACGGCACCTCCAGGTATAACAGCACTTTCCACAAACCCCGTTTTTTTCTTCTATTAAACGACAGTAAGAAAAATTCTGATATAACGTCACCCATGAGCTTTGTTTCGGTTATAATGGCACTGCAGGCATTCGGAGCTGTTAACAATACAGGCAATTAACAATTAAAAGTTGTTAGTCCCACGCTCAGATGCCAACAAAAATGCCTCTTAAGTCCGTCAAGTGTGTCGTGCGCAGTCATCACACTGATACGGTCCGTATAACCTTACCGGTATCCCCCTTCTCTTCTTCTGTCCCCTTTCCCCATAACCGGCACCACCTGAGCGCCTGTCTCAGGAGGCTTCGGTACATCTGATTACAGTTTACAACGGTGTTCGGCTATAACGGGACTCACATATAACGGAAACAAGAGTCCCGTTTGTGCCGTTATATATATCCGAGTTATACTGTACATTTAATTTATTATTCAAGTATTTTGATGTTAGTGTTGTATATTTAAGTTTCTGCTTGAAATCCTCTGTATTTTTACTGTACTTTACATTGGTTGGGAGTTTTTTCCACAATGTGATGTATTCGGAACTATGAATATAATATAAATGGCTATCTACATTTGATGAAGGCAGTGTGAATGTTTGAGCATCAGATCTTGTGTGACTTTTTTCATATTGAATTCCTCTTGTGGTAATATTCTTCTTCTTTGCCTCTCAGCTCCCCATGTAGCACAGGTCATCAACAAAGGCTTTTTACTCCCTCCTGTCATGAGCCATTCTTTTCAGCTGGACCCGTTTTCTTCTGTTCTTTCATCTGTGCCTATGTCTCCCTTTACCATGTTATACGGAGCCTCCCTTTTGCTCTTCTGCTTTGAGGATTCCATGACAAGCCTTTTTCTGGTGATGTTTTCTTTTGGTTGTCTCGGCCTATGACCAATTCACCTTCACTTTCTCCTTTTCAATTTTATCTTTACAGGTTGTTGTTGTGTTCTTTCATACAGATCTCTGTTGCTTATTTGTAAAGGTGGTAATATTGCTTGCCCATTAATTGCTTTGAAAAGAATGGTTACTTTATTTCAAATGCAATCATCTGTTTCATTTTTTTTTTATTTCAGGGTACCCCGTCCAAGCTCTGGATTCAAAAACCCAGCAGTTGGTGCATTACCTTCAAGGACGCCAGCCTCCAATTTCGAATAAAGATCTGTCTGCCAAGGCAAAAGAGGTGGAAGACAAGATCCTGTCTGGTGGGTCGGAACAGTTTGGGTTTCTTTCCTGTTATTGAGGATCTCTGTAAATATCTTGTCTCTCCCTCTCGTTTTCTCCGTGCCTGTTAGTGCTAGTCATTGGTGTTTCTCTGTGTCCTAAACTGATCTTGTGGCCATCCGGCCCACTTTTACTCGTTGCCTTCCTCCTGTGTTTACCTGTCGGTCTGTCTTATGTCTGTCTGTCAGTTCCCTTTCCCGGCACCACTGTCTCGTGTCACTGTCTGTCTCTGTCTGTCTGTCCATTTGTCTCTCTCTCTCTCTTTCCCCCTCCCTCCCTACCTCCGTCCTTGAATAGACCTCCAGATGTCAGTCTTCTAGACTCCACCTTGAAATATCCATATAAAAAAAAAAAAAAATTATTTTATTCAGTAGTGGCCACCTAACATCCCACCCCTGCGGAAAAGCAGGATGTTAGGCAGACAGGGATCTTAGGCGGACGGCTTTGGAGACGACTCATACAATGGTACATAAGCATGTAACTTTTAATGGGCATTATTTAGTTTTCACCCTGTCAATCACCAAACACCTCATTGCTTCGTATATCACCTTGAAAAAGGACCAAGTCTTAATAAATTACCTCTGACTCCAAAGCAGTCCACTCCCTTTCAAACTGTAAATCACACTACAAAGCAATTAGAATTAATCTAGTATGTATTATTTTTAGTGAAAATTGAGTAAACATGTGTAAGTCCATCTGATTACACTATCATGGCTTGGCCGCGCAAAACAATAAACAGGCAAATGACAGGGCCCCAGGCATGGGCTATTATCGGCCATTGTTGTCTCCTTTCATAATAACTTGTAGTCACACTATCCCTTAGACGTTTGATTGTTCCCCTATGACTAGCAACAACCGTGCAAACAAATCTGACCGAGACAAAAATAATGCTCTACGGCTCACATAATTGGTTGAAAAACCTTTCTTCCCTCTTTCAAAAAGTGGGATCTAAGGTGGACAGGGTTGGATGTCAGGGGGCAAATTTATAAACAGAGAAAATTCCATTACCCGGGAAAAGTAGGGTGTAAGGACCAGGATGTCAAGAGATGAGATGTTAAGCGGTCACCACTGTATTATTTTAATTTAATTTTTTGTTTTTTGACAGAGAGGGGGGTGGGAGGGGGGGGGGGAAAGTGGGGATGGAGGTGTATAATTTGTCTTAACTAGAGCTAGAATGTCCTCTTAAACCTTTTTGCTCTTTAACTTTTTCTTTACCTGGTTGGAGCTAGCAAGCTATTTACAATGCTCTCTAAATGTATGGTCACCAGAAGCAGACAGATCCCTAATGAATGGCCTTGAAGGCAAAGCTTCACAGGAGGCCCTGGAAAAGCATAGGAAGAAGGTTTTGTCCAAACTCCGCTCTGTGGTCTACCACTGGCAGCCAATGCAGTGAGGATTTTTTAAATTTCACTCTTCATTTTTTTTTATAACAAATTTTCATTTCAACCTTATTAAAGCAATATTACCATCACTTTTTTTTAAACATTTCATAGAAATAGAATGTTATTTCAATCTCAGCGAGGGATAATTGTTTTTTGGGGTTTGGTTTTTTTTCATCTTTTGCTCACATTACTTAGCTTAGTTTTTAATGGGAATACACATATCTATGTAGCCTGTTACATGTATTACTTTACTTTTACACCGTCCTTGTGGATGTTGTCCTATTCAAAGTCTTTGTGAGTCTTTACTCCATCCTTCTTATGTCCTTACTGTCTATTATCAGTTTTCCATGAAGGCCAGAACACATGGAATTAAGTCAACCCGTCTGGTTTTGTTAAAAAAAAAATTTCACTTAACCATTCCCGATGGAACTTTGTCTTTTGTTGTTTTACCGCAACCCAAATGTCATCCACAGAGCAGTCCTACAAACATGGGCACTCCTCTTAGTGGGAGTAGCTTTACCCAAGTGTTAAATCACAATGTCCTGAATGGGGTTCAAACCACCAAACTTTCGTTTTGTGAGAGTCCGAAGATAAACCACTGTGCCACTGTGTTAAGATGGCATGGTGCTTGAAGACAACAATGTAGATCCACCCTAAGTCCATGAAATTTGACCCTTTCATCACAGCAATTTGATGTCATTCACCCATTTTTCTTGTCTGTTTCAGATATGATGCATTCACTTCCTATGTATATTTGATGGGTCGAATGTCTTATGACTATGCTGTGATCCTTCAGTGTTTTACTGAGGTAATTTTTTTTTTCTTTTTGTACGATTATTTTGTTTTTATCTTTCCTTTTCTTTCTTTTTCTTTTCTTTTGTTGTTGTTTTTTTTTTGCAAGTGAGAGACTTTTACTGTTACCTTAAGCAGAAATATCACTTCTTGAGAATTTTAAATCCCAGGATATCAATTGTTTCTTTCTGTGTGTCATGAAGTCGTCTTTGGTCGTCTGGAAAGTCTTTTACATCCTTGTTGATTGATAATGTTCTGAGATTTACACGTCTGTTTTCATATGGTTTATAAATGTACCTTTGCACAGAAAACAAACAAACAACCAATTATGAATTCATTCACAACTTGGAGTAGATGTGAAAATGAATGTATAAGTATATGTTTACATGTATATATATTTTTATATATTATATGATTTTTATGTAGATATCCAAACGTGATAAAGAATTCAAGCCCTCGTCAATTTATTGTTATGGGTCTAAAGTTGGATCATCTATTTGGTATGTGTTTCACATATATTTTTGATTTTCTGTGTGTTTTACTCGTTCTGTTTTTGCTTTTTCCATTTGCTCTCTTCATTTTGAGTATTCTAATCGAATTACAGTGCTCACCGCTTATAAGAACACATTGGTTATAAGAACAATTTTTCACCTAGCAAAGCTCTTTCCTATGTATTATCATCGGTTATAAGGAAGCAACATTGGATATAAGAACATCTGGTGACAGCTGTTTCCTCAGTGAAACCTTTTTCAATTACATCAAATCATAGCAATTTTGCCCCCAAGTTAAGAGAGAGTTGAAAATTATCTATGATGGCACCTATACTAAAGCATGTGTATGGTGTTTTGATACTCTATTACGATTACACTGGGCGATAATGTAGCACAAATCTGTCACCTTCCCCCCTACCTCCCACTCTTGCTAGCATAAGCTAGTGGTGACATCACACAAAATGATCGGCGACTTATCAATTGAGATCAGTATCTGGATCTCATGTGGTCTTTGCTGACAGAATGTCGGGTAAGGGAACAAGCAATAAACGAATCGCGAGCTGAAGGGGTGGGCCGGATTAACGGCTGGTCAGACAATTGCCTAGATTGGTTGTTCAGTTTCACGATATGCTTATGCATGAATTTATTTATGGGGGGTGGGAATGTCTGCACTATCAAATCACTAATGATGTCAATGCCCACAGCCTTTTGAGCATTATATAGTGATAATAGTACAGCTCCTCCTTCATAGTGCTTACCACACCTTGTTCACGTTCCCAGAGTGAACATCGGTTATAAGTACACATCGGATATAAGAACACCTGAGCTCCTGATTTGTGGTGTTCTTATAAGCGGTGAGCACTGTGCTTCCTAACATATAAGGGAATGAGATTTATGCTAGGTCTTAGATTTTCATAACTGGTCTTTTAGTAAGTTTTAGTTTGCCACTTCATTGTTTGTTTTCGATAAAAATATCATTTATTTATTTATTTTTTTTTTTTGAAGAATTTGTAATTAGCATTGCTTTGTATTTATTGTCTAGGTATAGATTAAATTAATGAAGTATTGTTGAATTGCCATCATGTTAAATATAGGGATGATAATAATTTGGATTTATAGGGCACTCTACCTCCCGGATAAAGGGAGCTCAGAGTGACTTACATTCAAAGGTAGGGTTGAACATAAAATTCAAAAAGAGGGAATTAATTGCTAAAAAGAAATAGTAATTTATTAAAATTGAATACAGGCTTTGTATAAATTATGTTATGTTACAAGTTACTGATGTCTATTTCACTAAAAACACAATGATTTGACATTGCAGCTGATTATAAATGTTGGAATTCTTGTGTTTATAATCTTAGGGCCGCAGACACCATTTGGAAGAAGATCCGAGAACATTTTTGCGTCGATGGTTCAGGTTATATGAACACCATTGCCAGGCTTTTGCTTCAAGGTACAGTATACCTCGGATATAATGGCACAAACGGGACTTTCTTATTAGGGCCATTACATCAGAGTGCCGTTACTACTGAGCACCCAAAAAAAACTACGGCATTGTTAAGAATTGCGTTTTCTTGCACCTTTGGAAATGGGAAATAGAAAGGGAAAGGGATGAATGAGGAGGAGAGTTCCAATAAGCTTATACGGACCAGTATCAGTGTGATGACTGTGCACAACATACATGTTGAAGGACTAGAGAAGCATTTTAGTTGGCTTCTGAGCTTAGTACTGATAATTTTTTATTGGTCCATGCCTGTATTGTTAATAGCTCCGCCTACTGTAGTGCCATCATAACCGAAATAAAGGCCATGGGTGGCGTTATAATTTATATCAGTAAAGTTTTACAGTAGTTTAACAGAGGGGAAAAGGAGGCCTGTGGAAAATGCCATTGTAGACCAAGCCGTTATAAATGGACTGGACTGTATGTCCTCTTCATGGTATCTGCTGCTACACTTTTTGATGACCTTTTTCTTTTCTTGAAAAGCTTTTTCACTCATCGTTCATAGTGCTGACCCATTCTTGCTTGAAAAAAAAAAAATTGAGAATTTTGTCCCTTGTAGCCTTCATTCGGATGTAGGACTAAATTGTGGCATAAATTTGCAGTTTCTTAGCCTGAAAAGTAGTAACATCAGAATGCTGCCTTCGTTTGGATTAAACAGGCATTTGCAGTTTCTTAACCTTTACCTACCTATAGGAAAAGTAGTACAAACAAGTATGAGGCAACAGGCTTGATTATAGCACAAGGAAATAGGTCTGACGCCTTGGATCTAGACATTTTCAATGGGCTCCATAGAGAATTTTTTTTTCAGAAAAATAAGAAAGAACAATTTTGAATCCACTGAGACTTGAACCCGGGACAGTGGCACCAAGTCGCCTCGCCTAGGAGTTGAAGAGCGTTCTTACCGTACTGACCAAACCAATATACTCTCCTTGGTCAATAAGAAAGCTCTTCTACTCCTAGGCAAGGCATGTTCGACTCTTCTTTTGGAATGGGCAGTGATGCACATTTCCTAGTTCTGTTATTGCAATTCAAAATCTAGAAAAAAAAAAGTTTTGTATAATAGAAAACAAAAGCTGTATTTCAACATGAGACTTGTAATGCAACACACAATTCCTTCTTTGGAATAAAGCCTCAGTTTGCCATGTTTTGAAATTATTCTTTCTTCTGTGACTCCATAGTCTTGGGTAAGACAATCAGCTTAATCCCGCTGTGGGCGATAAGAAGTTGAGTCAGTGGAAAAGGCTCTTTACATACATGTTCTCACCCCACTTAGGTGTAAAATGAGTACCTGGCCATTAACATTGTTGCCCCTGTCCGAAAAATTGTACCATCACTTAACCGGCGACTTGTCTCCTTTATGTTATGTGTTGCTGTTGGCTGGGGACCCCTAGAAAAACGCTTTGAGTTTCAGTGGATATTGCACTTTATTATAAAATCTATCCTTTGCATTTTGGCTTATGAAGGGGGTGCTGTGGCATAGGGGTAGTGTTTCGGATTGTGGATGGATAGGTCAAGGGTTTGAGTCCACCAAGTGACACCTGTGTTTTTCTTTATGCAAGAAAGTTGACCCTTGTTGCTTCACCTGATATGGATGAAAATGGATAGGCCTACAGCTTCGGCTAGAAAAGGGTTCTATGATAGATTAGCATCCTTTTCAGAAGGGGATCGATTAAGTTTATCGCTGTCAGCTTCATGCTCTAGAAATCAGGATAATCTTTAGCTCTTTGTGGCCATACACTGAAAAGAAAATGTTTTGTTTTGTTTTGTTTTGTTTTGACAATTTACTTCTCAGTACGTCTTTACAATGGTTTTCACAGATGGAAATGAACAGATGGATGTAGCATCCATCAAAGGTGTTGTATTCAGACAATTTCAACCAAGCCCAAAAAAGGTGAGCGTTTTGTGTATTTTTAGTTGGGATTTTTTTTCTTTTAAAAAAAAATTTAGAATAATTCTTTCCAGGATTTACATTTTAATCTATATATGTCAATCCTGTGAGTGAGCCATTGCCCTTGTGAGTGTTAATACTATTGCAGCCCACACAACCAAACACTAAAAACTAAGGTGTTAATATAGATGATGAACCACAAAGGAAATACCAACACCATGCAATATGTAAGAGAGCAAATAGTCTATTATTTTAGCAGTCCTAAATTGTAATATCAATGACTGCCCACAACATGTTAAGGATAAATATGCTACAAAACTTTTTGTAAAACGAATTTTAGAATATGGAGGATATGTATGGAATCCACATTGCTCAAACCAAATAGATGAGTTAAAGAAAGTTATAAAAAAAAAATGCAGTTAGATTTGTAACCTACAACTATAACTACAACAGGCAACACAAAAATAGACATGGGTGAGTTACAGTGGATACCCTCAAAGAACAAAGAGCTAGAAATAAAGTAACTATTCTTTCTAAAGCAATTTATGGACAAGCATTATTACCACTAGAGGAATTCAATCAATTCAATGTGAAAAACAATCAAAATCTGGTGCTCAAACGTTTACACTGCCTTCATTAAATGCAAATAGCCATTTATATTCATATTTCCCTACTACATTTAGATTGTGGAATAAACTTTAAAACTCCCAACCGATGTAAAGTACAGCAGAGATACAGAAGATTTCAAGCAGAAATCTACAACACCAATATCAAAATACTAGAATGATAAAGTACTTTAGGCACGTTGACAAGAGTATCATACTAGACTATCTGAGTTTGTCAGCTATTATGATGACTAAGACTGTCATTGTCATTGCAGCTAATGACAGAAAACTGCATACAATCACAGATTGCCCACTCAAAAAACATAGCTTTGTCTAAGTCTTAGGCTTGAGATAGATAAGGATCAGAAGACTTGAAAGTATAAGTTGAAAGAAAAGCAAATCTTGATATATACATTATTTTCTTGATTTTTTTTTTCTTCTTCATATTTTTATGGACTGCATGTGAATAGATGTGATCACATTTTTTTAATGTCTTTTATTTTGTCCTAGAACAAATTCCCCCTAGTTATTTCACCTTACATGCTAATGGAGCAAGCCTCGGCTGAAGAAAGGCTACAGCTGGTCTATGACTTGTGGGAAATGACAGAAAATTATCTGGTGAGAGGAATGTCTATGTGTTTGTGTGTTTGGGAGTGGAGGGGGTGTAATAAAATGTTCTTTATTATTATTATTGTAATTATCAATATGATTTTTACTATTTTTAATATTATTATAATTGTCATTATTATATTAATATCCTACTCATCATTTCAGATCCTCATTGAAAATGGAACGAATGCTGGATTTAAGCTTATTGACGAGGCCAGGGACTTTCTGTTATCGGTAAGGAGAATTAGATTTTTGAAAGGGTCATTTTGAGTGGGCCGGGCCTCTAAGGTTTTCATTTTTGCAGATAGTTGATTATTGCATGTCGTTTATCTGGCCTCTTTCCTTGTTTCAATTGACTGCCTGCCTATCCATGTCCAGATCCATTCACGTGTTAGTCTGGAGGCAGGTGGGTAGAGTTTTAGAGTCCAGTTCAGTATACATTCCTTAGCTGGTTTTTTTTTTTTTTTCTCTTTATTTTCGTAAACCTTTTTAGTTTGTATAATTTATTGTGGATTAGGCAGCGCACATAGAATAGGGAATTTTATTTACCTTGACGTTCAGCTGCATCATCAAAGAAATGTATAAAGTAAATACAATTCTGCATGACAATGTTGATGACTATGGTTAGGCATTTTTTGCAATTTTTTAGGCCGAATTAAATTAAAGATCTTAAGTAGCACATATTGTCTACCTGGTCGTGCTCCACGCACTTTACATTGCAAGGGGATTTCCCGGACGCTTTTTAATCCAGTAGCCTTATCAACTCTCCGAGGGGCACACAGAGTAGCAACCATTTTGCAAGTGCATCACTCTAGTGTTCTAACAGGATCTTAAAGAAATTTGTGTGTAAAGAGCTTTTTCACCCAAGAACTCAACATCGCATCGGTCACTGGGATCCGAACCGGGGACCTTCTGGTCTTCAGATCAAGTGCCTACCTTTACATAGATCCCAATGCCACTCAAGGCTACTGTAGCCATTTACAGGATACCTCAGATGTAACTGCGCATTTCTTTTTAGTTCCGTTATATCAGAGTGCCTTTACAACCAAGCACATTAAAAGTCATGAAATTGTTAAGAATTGCACTTCCTGGCATCTTTGGAAAGGGCAAGGGAAAGGGATGGAGGAAGAGAAGGGGAGTGCCGGTAAGCTTATATGAACCATTATCAGTGTGATTACCGCGCATAACTTACTGTTGAAGGACTGGAGTGGCATTTTACTACATGTATATATATGTAATAGTATATAATTAAGAAAATTAAAGCACAATTAAGAAAAGAAGACTGACATACTTAGGTCATATCAAACGGCATCAAAGTCTGGAAAGAAACATCTTTGAGGGAAAGATGCCAGGAAAAAGAGACAAAGGAAGACCAAAGTGAAGATGGAGCGACGACATCGAGGAAGACCTAGAGACAGACCTCTCAACAGCGGGATGTATGGCTATGGACAGAGCATTGTACAGAACGGCCATCATGAAGGCGACGCTCCTGAAGGAACATGCTACTTGAAGAAGATATATATGTAGTTGGCTTCTGAGCGAAGGACTTACAGTTTTTAATTGGTCAATGCCTGTATTGTAAATAGCTCTGCCTACCTGTAGTGCCGTTATAATAGAGATAAAGGTCAGGGATGCCGTTGCATCAGTAAATTTTTACTGTCGTTTAATAGAGGGAAAAAAGGGGCATGGGGAAAGTTCTGTTACACCAGGAGGTGCCATTATGTACTGAGTTTAGCGAGGAAACATGTGTCCTGACTCATTAACCACAGGTACGTTAGCTTGATGGGACACTGCAGAAAGGCTCATTCTTGTCAGCAACATCAGTTCAATGCCAGTTAGTGAAACAGGTGACCACCAAAAACTGTAGAAGGTCGTTGAGGTAAATGTGAGTGAAACCCGGAGACAAAACAATTGCTCAATGATAAAAATTGAAGACCCATTTTTTGGGTGTAAAAATCATCTAAAAGAGTAAGATTGAACAAAATCAGCTTGTTTTGAGTTTCCCTTTTTAACATTTTATTTTACTGTGGAGTCCGCTTAAGATAAACTGCTTGGGGACCGAACAGTTTATCTTAAGCGAGGTTTATCTTCTCCATTTCAATGAAAAGTAAAGCTAAAAATCACACAAACACACAGGCACACAAACAGACCCTACACAGGCTGCGATCCAGCAGTTTATCTTAAGCGAGTTTTATCTTTACCATTTCAATGAAAAGTAAAGCTAAAAATCACACAAACACACAGGAACACACACAGACCCTACATAGGCTGCCTTCAGCTGGGGTGTTGGCTTAGTGTCTTCAGAGGTCATAACGTTGTACAAAAATCTACAATAGGCTTACAACTACAACTGCAATGTACTATTTGGCTCCTATTGCAGAGCATGAAGTGGACAACCACGTTATGGATGTATGCCTCTAGTACATTTTTGTAGCCGTAGAGATTATCTTAAGCGGACCGCAGGTCGACGGCGTTTACTATAGTTTATATTAACCGTACTTTCATTAGTAATGGCAAAGAGAGAAAAAATTGGGGCCAATGAAAAAGTTTATATTAACCAAAAATTTATCTTAAGCGATACAGTAGTGCTCAGTAACAGCGGTACCCGCTACAGCGGGAACATCCCTACAGCGGGACCTTGCCGGAATCCCCGTTTTTTCTCTTTGTAAACTCTATTACCTGTGCATGGATTTAGCGGGACCAGGAAAGGCCCAAACATGGCTACAGCGTGACCTAAGCCACCGCATCGAAGGCTGAGAGCGGCATAGATTGAACGAGCAATTAGGCCTAATCTTAATTAAAGTTAAAACCAGACATCCTTTCCGTTTTTACCCCTAGAACCGCGGAGCATTCTTGTACCCAGCTTTGTAAATTGTAGTGTGTGTGTGTTTGTGTGTGTGTGT
>JBCHJU010294037.1:0-14875 GCA_039654505.1 Plocamopherus imperialis
TCTCTCTCTCTCTCTCTCTCTCTCTCTCTCTCTCTCTCTCTCTCTCTCTCTCTCTCTCTCTCCCTCTCTCTCTCACTGACACACACACATGTACACACACCCATACATAGACAAACGTACAATCCCACAGACACAGACATCCTGCAAGGTCAAACCGTCCTCCCACCGAATTGCACGCTATCATCTCCCCTTGAAAGTTGAATAGGCCTTGCCGACACTATTGTACGTTTGTAGCCAACTCGTCTCTGTTCGCCATTCGCATTCTAATAACTCTTCTCTCTCTACACGGGCAAAGGGGCAAAAACCTGTTGGGCTGGTCTTTTGAATTTGGCTGTTTTTGATCGGGAGAGTGGGAAGGAAAATGTAATAATAATAATTTTAAAAATAATAACAATAAAATATAGTTTCCCAACGCTTTCTTTTATTCATGAATTTTTCAAATATTATTTTTCTTTATTTTCTTTACTTTAATAATTCGGGCGTTAGGTGAAATTCGAAACAAGCGGGTCAAGGTACTTTGAGCGGTTCCCTAGGCAATCGACTTGATATTATATGAAATGTGTAAAAGGTCCTTGTTAGGCAAACGTCCTATTTAGAGTCAGAGGCTCTGATTAATTGTGTAGCGTGTGTTTTATTCGGTGTAATAACGCGAGGATTATACGTGCTTTCTTATTCCTACTGCAGGACATGATTTCTACCGTGGACTTGAATTTACGTGTTCTTGATATATGTACTGTATTGCCGTGTACTCGAATTGTTGCCACTGTTTGCGTGCAGATGTATTTTGTGTTGCATTCTTTGCCCGGCGAAACGAACTTCGTGCAAGGAGATTAATTTTTTTATTGTTATCACCACTCATTTTAAGGACAAAGAAATATTCGTTCATAGGATCATCATCAATTGTTTAATAGAGTTACTGTAAATATCCTGTTCAAATTTCACGATGGATTCCAACGTTGACAGAGCAGAAGGCACAAGCGTCGATGGACCAGCTGTTGAAAGTCGCTCCGAACGTGAGAGGTCAGTCGACAGGGTTGAGTGGACATTATCAGCAGACGATGAGAATGATGACAGCCACACTCGTACCATTACAATGCCGGGACGTGTTAATCTCAACCAATTGTGTCAGTATAACCAGCAGCCTGGCTTCAGGCATTGGGGAGAGCTTCGCCCCTCAATATCAAGGGAATCACATGAATCTCCCGCTTTACAGAAAGCGCCACCTACGTCAAGTAGTCACACTTTTTTAACACAACCGGCAGCAGACTGTGAAGATATTGCATCTCCGGAAGATAAAAAATCGGACTATAATTCTGACATGAAATTCCACGCTGATATTCTCCGCTTTTGCGGAACTGATGGTGCGGTTGGCTATAATAGTTCTCAAAACGAGCAGGCCCCGAACGTATCGAATCCATCCCATATCGATCACGTTGAAGAGACTGTCGTTGAGTCTCCAGAAGTCTTACACGATCGAGAAATAAGCCGTAAAATATTATTCTCAAAGGGGAAAGGATTCGGCTCTTTTATTCCTTACAAGCCGCACGTTGAGTCTGAGAGATTGGAGAGATTGGCAAGGAGGGGCAGTAGAAAGAAGGGGAGGGAGAAGTCCGAAATGTTCGTTCATTTGGACGACACCGATGGTTGCACCACTGAAGACGATGAGTCAGAGGTGTCGGAACTTCGAATCGTGTGGGGAAAGACCGTCGATACTGATGACGAAAGCATCTCCTCGTCCCACTCTGGCCACCACTATAGGTCCGAGTTGCATTTCACACCCATAAAGCACCGTTCTGACTCGGATGACCCGGAAGGACGTCATAGTTTGCCTCCCCCCACCGCATCATCACTATCCCACTCTCCTGAACGAGAGACGCCCGAAGTTCAACAACACGAAATCCACCACCAAGAACATTCTGAAATTTTCATTCCCGTTCGGAATGACTACTTTGTTAAACCCGAACACAAATACGCTTCTATTTGGACTGGGCAAGATGGAGAAGAAGAAGAGAAGGGTGTGCCTGCTGCTGAGGCTGCTGCTCCTTATGAAGTCGAACAATTTGGACATAATGTACAATTCGTGTCAGAAATTCAAACACAGCTAAGCAAAACATTAGACATTGATCCGTCGTTACGTAAGAGTAGAGATGCGTCTACAATTTTAGATAATCCTAGCCGATCCCCTCCCCCAGTTGGCAGGGGGAAGAACCGAAAGAAATCGTTGTACAAGTTGTCTGACAATATTCTAAATCTCGGAATCGATACTAAGAATCCATATGATGACAGTGGGACGAGATCCCCTGACAAAGATGGCGATAAAACATATCATAGCGAGATTAACTTGACTCTCCATTCTTTTAAAGGAAGCGGTAACAATGATGATGATTACGCCGACGATTCCGCGGTCGGCGTTGACACGTCGGAGGGCAAAGAGTTAAACTCGCCCGCAGACGGATCCACGTCTGAATCAGGCATCGTGTTACCGTTTGACACAAACGACCGCAGCTCCGTGGAACGATCTGAAAAAACGATTTCTGAGCCCAAAGCACGGATTGTAGTTCCCAGTAAGAAACAAACAGGAGTGATTGACATCAGAAGTCTCAAATCTCCATCGACTTTGCCCTCAGTAGTATTATGTCCTGAGGGGAAAGAGTCATCTCCTTTTGAGGACCTCGAAGTGAGCGACGACTCGCCATTCGTGCCTGTAAAACCGAGGAAAAAGAAGAAAGGGAAAAAGAAAAAGAAAAAGAAGCAAATTGAGGACGACGAGGCGATGGGTCTGAGCGATGATCCGGGACCTTTGCCCGTTGTGCCGCCTTGCGTTCGGAATGAAGACGGTGTGAAATCCACAAGCGTAGACTTTCCTTCCCCGACTATATGTATAGCAGGTGGCGGTATGGCAGGTGGCGATACTGTTGGCATACAGACACCAGAAACTGTCCTTAAGCCGCCACCCCCGTCTGATTTACCGACGACCATTGTCGGTATGGTGGTGGGCGATGGTGACGTCACAAAAGTCGGTGCCAGTTCCAGGGATTCTACCGTGTTAGAAAACGACCCACCGAAGTCTTTTCAGTTTACTGATCAACCCGATTCAGAGGAGGCACGAAGAAACATAATCGCAGATGAAGATAAAGATGAGATAGCTGAGTTGCACGAGTCGGATGATATGCCGGCACTACCCAGTTCTATCCTTGAAGTAGAGGTAGAGGATGGAGGGGAGCCGGAGTCGGGTCCATGCGAAGGACGCGGGGGAGTCAGTGAACCCAATCCCCCCTGTCATCCAATTATTTCATTCAATGAGCCACAGGAAGCAGCCATCCAGATACCCAAATCTTCCTCTGGAGATTATAATGTTCCTGACGACGATCTGCCTCGCACGGTTGTCCCAGACGCGAGTATTTCTGAACGCCCACTAAACTCGTGTACCGAGAGATCCGAAGAGTTCCTTGAGGGCAATAAAAGGGAAAGCATAGTGGCAAGAACTGGCTCGTACGGGCGAACGATACTCAAGCCTACGAAACGGCTTTCGACCAAAACGAAGCGAGATCGAAACCGAACTAATGGTAATAACGATAAACACGAAGCGATTTACACTCCGGTCGAACAAGACCCTGACAAGTCTCAAACACCAGCTGCAGACGATACTGTCAAACGGGGTCAGAAACGGAAATTCGACACGCCTTCGAGTTATCTCCTCTTTCCGGAAGATGACAATCCATTCGCCCTTGTATCTGATAATGAGGACGGTGTTGAACCAGTTTCTGATTTTAGTCCGCCTGCCAGCTTAGAGGATGAGACATTACCTCCCTTTGCTACATACGTTGAGAGGAGCTCGTTATCTGAGGAACTGGAGCTTCTCAAAGACAAGGGAGACAATACCCGTCCGGCGATTGATTCTGATGATGAATTTATCTCCGCCCCCGCTGGTGAAGACTCTAATGAGCCAGGAAAGGAAAGCACGAATGTGACGTCATCCGTCATGGGAGCTGACGGTGTTGAAGATTATAAACTTGACTCAGGCCCGGCAATTTCTTCTGTCGAAACACCGGATGACGTTGACAATAATAAACTGGTAGAGCCTGAAGACGGACCAGGTCAGGCAAGTGATATGACGGTTAGTAGGAAAGACATTCTCATCTCAGGAATAGACAAACCTTTTGCTGGTGAGAATGAAGCTAGGGGGATGAAGATTCACAAACCAACCAACACAAGAAATGATGGGGACGAAGATAATGATCTGAATATGGCAAGAGAAAAGCTCGACAATTCATCAGAAAGTAATGATTCTGTTAAATGCATTTCAACCGATTACAGAGACAACGAAATGGCAGTTGTCCCTTCCGTGAAACAGGCGCCCCAGTCCTTAGACGACAACGGGAATATTTATTTACCCTCTGGAAGCAAACTCGAAAACCAAAATCAAGAGCCCGTTAAACCAATTGATTGCGAGATACCGAAAGAATGGAAATCACCTGATATCAACACGCCTGACAGCAGATATTTTATCGTTCACTGTTCTGAGAAAGCAATAGACAGACCAGAATACATGATAAAACGCGTCCCAACAACTTTAATTCATAAGAGATCCGAAGAGATGACCGACGAAAGCGGCAACAATACTCTTTCGGATAAGCTGGACCTAGAGTATTGTGATGACGTAATCCTTCCGGGAGCTGACGACCAGTCTCCAGGGGAGAAGCTGACTTTGCCAGAGGAGTACAACGTGGACGATGACCCTTGGACTCCGGACGACTTCCCCACGTCTGCCGCAGGGTGGGATGAGGACAACATCGGCACTGATACCTGGCCAAGTAAAGCAGACTTGGATACAGGAGATATAAATGACGTCGAGGATTCCCTGGTCAAAAGCATCCCTCAAATTTCCATTACCTGTCCGGATGAAGATTCTCATGTATCTTTACCGACGGCGTCGGAAGAAGATGGTTCTGGGGCTTCTGATGAAGGGAATAATCAGTTTGCAGATTACCCAGGAGACGCCTCGAAGTGCGGAGAAAGCAATGAATACTGCGTTCCCGAGACAGGAGTTGGTGAAGAAATTGACTGGATAGATTTGTACACAAATCCCAACATTCTCCCAGATGTAGATTGTGGAGGGCATAGCATTTTGTCGGAGCTGAATGCTTCTTCAGGCGGTCCTTGCTCACCAACCGTTATTGATACAACGCCAACCGTTGCCGCCGGCAACTTTGACGACGATGGCGATGAAAGCTCGGATCTTGGCCTCGATATGGACGACAGTCTCGTCTTCGATCAGGAAATTATCCGCTCAGAACGTCACGAGGCTGTGCCCAAACCATCCACCATTGTCCATCGTCGATTTGATAGCGACAAGATAAAGACTAAGCCACCACCACCTACTGATCAGGAAGTGACTTTAGAGCCATCTGATCAGGAAGTTACTTTAGAACTATCTGATCAGGAAGTGACTTTAGAACCATCTGATCAGGAAGTGACTTTAGAACCATCTGATCAGGAAGTGACTTCGGAACCATCTACCAACGTCGTGAATCCTTCAAGGATTAGCCAGTGTGTGGATGAGGACGACGTGGATATAAGAGCGTTGGACTTTGATGTGGATATGTACAGCGTGCATGGGTACGACGATCTGTTTGCAACCACGGGCACTGGTCGTGGTAATGAGAACAATGCGTTCTGGGACAAAAGTTCTCCCAGCATTGAACCTGCCCGAGATACCTTTAACAACTCCAGAGAAATGAGCGACTCTGAGAATAAGGAGAATACCTCTTTTGGTGATCCGGACTCCGAGGATCGGAAGGATGATCAAAATGACATTCCTCAAGGCGATGGCAAAGATATTTCAAACAATGGAAATGACTCCAGCTTTATGGCTGATCCTAGAAATGATTCAACTCAATCTGATTACATTGCTGACATGGAAAATATATTGAGTGATATAATTCCTGCCGTGAATGCTGACAAGACTGACGACGCTGATGGTTATATGGCATGTCCTGACAAACCTGAGGTTATTCCTGATGAAGGCGGTGCATCCGATGATAACAACAAAGTAGATGAGCTATACGGAGGGGATGATATCTCAGATGTTCTGCCCAATGATTATACTGGTAGCAAGGGAGATACATTTAAGGATAGTGAACCTTGCAGAGACCCTGGTCTTCCAGCCAGCGTATTAACTGATACGGATATTTCTGTGGCCATGGGTAACGAATCAGAGATAGAAAGATATGAAAAAACAATGCCCGTCACGTCACCAAATGTTATCGTTTTAACATCGCGTGACAGAAGTTTGAAAATACCACTTGATGATTCGAAGCACCCTGAAACTTCTTTTCCTGACTTGCGGATATCAGAAACAGAAGATACTGGACACCGCTCGTCTGGCGATGAATCTGGCAAGACACAAGTTCAAGATATTGACGGTGCTAAAATTCCAGTCGATCCCTCTGTTCCGACTGAAGACACTATACCGACCGCCAACGATTTCCCCGATAAAGAAGGACCCGAATGTAAAGATGAAAATGAAAATGTACTATGTCCATCACCACCCATGCCAATAGCCGATACGTATAGTAAGCGTTTTAAGAAGGATGATATTTTGACTGCTCGAGAAACTGAAGCCAGTGTCCAAGAGACAGATCCCCGAATCGCTGAAATATCAGGACCCGGGAATGACGAACCAGACATTAATTTATCACAGGGTGACACCCTAATTGTCGAGGGTGCTAACATAAAGGACTCACCAGACGACAATGAAACCTCGAGAAATAACAACGATTCGGACGTTACACGGGAATCACCATGGCACGATGACGGAAAAGAGACAGAAAATCAAATTGTAATCACGTCAAAGGATCAGCCAGATAATAGCATGTCAACAGATGTAAAGGAATCGTCCGTAGACTTACCCAAGGGAAACAACACGACTTATATCAGAAAACCACCAATTAGTCAAGGAACTTCAGGACATGGCTCTGAAGACACCGATGACATCAGTAGTCGATTAGGCACCGTTGCTACAGTCTCAGAAACAGTTTATGGAAAGGATGAAATTGACCCAATTGATTGGAGATCTGAACCTATGGAAGCTGTTGCTCCGTCTGAATCGGCAGACCTCCTTCCTGACACTCAGCCTGGCAAGAAAAAGGGGAAAAAGAAGAAAAGAGGGGGCAAGCGTAAGAAAAAAGGTGGCGCTGCCAATCAAGACAAATCCGAGGCTGATTTCCACGCGGTCTCACCGGATGAAGATGAATACGAAGAGAAGAAAGGGGCTGCAGATTTTATTCCCACGACTCAAGAACAGCCAAGCGCTGTAACACCAGAAATGGATGAACAGGCCAAAGATCTTCCACAAGATGACTCGCACGGAAAGGAATCTGCTGATATCTTTGTTAAAGTTCAAGAAGAACAAGAGATCACCGACTATTCAGATGTCGCGAATCGAAACAGAGACGAAACGAGGACGAGTGAAACGGACTATGGCTTGGATTTGATAAACCGCCCCAGTGCCACGACGTCTTTTTCGGGTGTGTCAGTACCATACGTACCGTCGTCTTGGGGTGACTCGGTTGTAGCCAAGGAAACTGACATCAGAACTGTTCCCGAGCAACCCGCACACACAGATTATTTAAATGAGGCAGAGGTTGAACCCGATGCTTTTCCAGAAGAGATTCCAAAAGAGACTGATCTGGAAATAGACCTGCCAAGTGATGTCATGGCGACACCTGGTAATGGCTCGTCGGATTTTGGTTTACCACAAGTTCACGCCCTCGTGGAACCAAGAACCACCAGATGCGACTCTACAGATCGAGACAATAATGCACGGGAGGCACAAAAGCCCGTGGGAGATTCAACGCCGTCTGAACTGGAAGATGGTGTACCGGACTCAGAACCACCAAGTAAGAAAAGGGGAAAGAAAAGGGAAAAACGAAATAAGCCTCAAAAGGGAGGCCATGAAGATTTTGGAGCTAATAGCGATTTACATGAAGATAAAAGAAACAAGGACAGATTTCCATCGGTTGATCAACTACCTTCATTTGAATCATATCCGGATGATCTGACCAAAGATCTTCCACAAGATGACTCGTACGGTAATAAACCAAGCGATATCGGGAAAGTCCAAGAACCAGAAGTCGCCGATGATGAAGATGTCACGTATAGTAGACCAGGTGAAATGAGAAATGTGGAGACTGATTATGACGTGGATCTTAAACACCAGCCAAATGCTACGATGCCAATCTCACGCGTGGCAGTAAAACCGCTATGGTCGTCTATAGGTGACACTGTAGTAGCCAAAGAGGGCGATGCTCAAACGATTCCAGAACAAAAAGCTGACACGGGCTCCGACGATGTAACGGACGTGGAAGTTGATACATCTAAAAATATCAAAAGGGAAACTGAGGACAGCAGCGCCGAGACAGACCAACCAAATGCTGCAATAGCAATGCAGGTTAATAACACGACAGATATGCGTTTACCATGCGATGAGCCTGTCGTACAGAAAGGGGCCACCATTGATGACCCTCCAGACCCCGATAATATCAATGAATTAGGCGATGAACTAGGTGCACCTCGAGATTTACCTAAACCTGTGGAAGGCGTGACACAGCCTGACCAGGGTGACATTGATCCGGAGTCCGGATCTAGCAAGAAAAAGGGAAAGAGAAACAAAAAAAGAGACAAGAGTCAGAGAAAGGATGGTGGCATTGGCAATGAAGATTTAGGAGCCAAATTCAACGTAGTTTCGCCGTACAAAGGTTGGAAAGAAGAGAAAACGACAGACAAGGAAATTCAACCACATAGTGAGCCAAGTCCTTTGCTGTCATATGTGAATGAACCAATCACGGATCCTCCACGAGATAACAAGTATGGCAATGAATCAGTCGATATCGGAAAAGACGAAGAACCAGACATCGCTGATGACGGAGCCATCTCACCCTCTGAACCAGATGACGGACGAAAAAACATGGAGACAGACTATGACGTGGGCCTTAAGGACCAGCCGATTGCTACAACGTCAACCGCAGACTTGCCTGTACAACCGCTATCGTTATCAGGGAGTGACACCACCATGTTGTTGAAAGGCAGTGATTTCCAAACAACTCCAGAACAAAATGCTGACATTAAATGCTTTGATCATAGTCCTGGTGCAGCAGAAGAGAAAGAAAACGATATCGAAGATGGAAGCTTAGAGAAAGACCAGCTCCTTGCTATACAGGAAGGCCAAGACGATGAAATACCAGACAAGGTATTGTTGTTACAGGGTGACGGATTTGTAGTCGAAGGCAATAACTTGTATGATTCTTCAGACCGAAGTGAATTCACGACGAAAAATCCACCGGACAGCCTCGTGTCAACCGAAAATGTAAAGGAATCTTCGGTAGACTTACCCCAAGGGGAAACTGAAACGTGCACTGTAGAACCAACACCTGATTCCCTGAAACAAAATGCTTCAGGGCACGTCCACAACACTGAAGATATCGATCGACTAATAAGTGCTGACGTGGTAGTCGATCCGAAGGCTAATGAGAAGAGTGACATGGACGCTTTGGACAAGGGTGCTGAATCTATTGGGGATGCAACGGCGTCTGAACCAGGAGATATTCCTCCGGATACACAATCCGTCAAGAAAAGAGGAAAGAAGAAGAGGGACAAACGCAGTAGGAAAGATGGTGCTGTCAATGTGATTCCCCCACCTGAAGATGAACGCGGAGAAAAGAAGGCTGAAAAGAAAACCCACGATCATCCGCCAACAGCTGCAGAAATAAATACGGATCAGGTCGCCAGGGATCTCCCAGAAGATGACTCACTCGGAAAGGAACTTGGTGATGTCGGAAAAGTCGAAGAATCAGGAGTCACCGATGGTGAAGATATCGCGTCTAATACAGTGGGTGAAAGGAGGTTTGTAGAGACTGATTATGACGTGGATCAGAAAGACCAGCCATGTGCTACGACGTCAATCTCAGACGTGCCAGTACAACCGCTGTGGTCGTCTGCAGGTGACACTGTAGTAGCCAATGAGGGCAATGTTCAAACGATTTCAGAGCAAAACGCTGACAATGGCTCTGTAGATGTAACAGGCATTGAATCTGGCACACCAGAGGAGAGCGAAAAAGGAGCAGAGGACAACAGTGTCGAGACAGACCAACCAGCAAGACCTGATAACGGCGCAGGTACGCAGAAAGAAAATTTTGATTTATATGTAACAAGGGAGATAAAAAACAACGGTGAAAAAACAGACACGGAAAATAAAGAAGTTACGACTAAAGGTCAACCGGATACCATTGCATCAACTGAAAGCACAAAAGAATTTTTTGCAGATTTACCTGGCGGTGGCAACGAGAAATGCACCGAGGAACCGTCTGAAGTCCAAAGAATTCCGGAACACGACCCGAGCACCGAAAATATCGATCGTGACGGTGGTAAAGCCGTAATCGCAACAAAGAGCGGTGAAAGGGGCGAAATAAAACCAATGGACTGGGGCGCGGAATCAACGGGAGGTGTTGCGCATTCTGAGATATTGGGAGATATTGAACGTGACACACCACCTGGAAAGAAAAAGGGTAAGAAGAAAAAGAAGAGGGAGAAACTTAAGAAGAAGGAGTTTGTTGACGCCGCCCCTCTAGACGTAATATCTGACTCTCCGGACAAAGTGGCAGTTGTTTCGGGCGCGTCTGGCGAGGTGGTTGGTGACAAAGATACAAACCCTGGTCAGAAAGAGGCGCTTGTTTCACCTGAAGTTAGTTTTAGTCCAAAATTGAAAGATGTGGGTGCTTACCAAGATGACCCGCTTGATGTGAACACGCCTTTTGATAAAGAAAAAACTCTTGTGGATAGCGTGGTTGATGATATTCCTTCTGTGGTGAATCTTCAAGATCAGGATATTTCCGATATAGGATGTCATGTAGATAAAAATTCCGACATTCTGGATATTGAACGAGAGGAAAATATCTGTTCCGTGGACAATCTTGGTGATGTTTTAGATATTATCGAAAGTGACATGGATCATTCGGATAATATAGTTGATAGTGTGCATTATGTGGATAGGCAAGAGATTTATTTGGAAAATAAACCAGCGGCTACCATCCATTTTTCAAAGGTAAGTTTATTTCAAAGTTATTTAATAACTAATTTTCGTTGATTTTGTTTGTATTTTGTGGTTTACGGCTTGCTTGTTTGCTTGTTTGTTTGCTTGATTTTATTTGTTTTGTTTCTTAATGTTGGACGGATTTTCTCCGTTGTTTTGTTTTAGTTTATTTTTTTGTTTTTTGGTTTTGGTTTTTGTTGTTGTTGTTGTTTTTTTTTGGGGGGGCGGGGTTATTGTTGTTTTGTTTTTTGTTTGTTTGTTTGTTTGTTTGTTTTTGGTCTTTTCGTTTTGATTTTTTTTTTTTTTTGGTTTGTTAGTTTTTGTTCCTATTGTTGCTATCATAA
This sequence comes from Plocamopherus imperialis, assembly GCA_039654505.1. Lineage (NCBI taxonomy): Eukaryota > Metazoa > Mollusca > Gastropoda > Nudibranchia > Polyceridae > Plocamopherus > Plocamopherus imperialis. The sequence continues at coordinate 11,434 of JBCHJU010294037.1, forward strand.
TTCGTAAACGTAACCGTCGTCTAATTTTATCATAAGGCGAATGTTTGATGTGATAGATAAAACCAATTTCAGTTTAAATATGTGACATAAATGTTCCCCGCAGACGATTTAAAGCAATTGAAGAAAAGGCTTTCACAGTTTCCCCTAGATGTGGAATTCTCTTCCCAAACATCTAAGAGAATTAGATCCAGATATCCGGGAAACTTAGATAAAAAAAAAAAAACATCCGAAAACCTACCTCATTTTGTAATAATCATAATGACTTATATAGTCATTCTTTTACATAATTCGTTTTAGCGTTGTACCACAATGCTATCATCGGACTATTCAATTATGAAGTCAAAATCGCTTTATCAACCTTATTAATATTGTTTATATCGTATATTAATAATAAATGTCTTATATAATATTATTACCACGATAAGTATTTTTATACTATGATCTTTGTAAATGTACTTTATTTTAGCGTGTCGGTTATTTTAGCGCTCTGAGCTTAATTTTAATTGAGATTGAGCGCTATACAGAAGCCATTCACTATTCATCAAAATTCACTACCTGCGTGTGGCTTGCAAACCCATTCCAGTTGAGCGTTTATAATGGCGCTAGAACGAAGACATGAACATTTCCAATGAAAACATTCACCACGTCGTTTTCATTTTAACACGGCACCATTCCTATACGATGTTTGCTTCGTTTTCCTTTTGGAGGTCTATAACGTTGACTTTTACCCTTTCTGCAACATGTTACCATTGACATCATTACGTTTACTCGTCTTGAGGTCTCTTTATGCTCAAAATCATTGAAAAGTTGCCTTATGCTCATCATACTGCTTTCATTGAAAACTTGCCACTGTGCCCTTCGTACTGCTGTATAAACTGTACATTACATGCTGAAAAGTTTCGTTTGAGAGATAAACGATGTTGCTCGCTCGTTGTTGTTGCTGTTGTTTTGTTTTATTTTGCTTTTGGAGTGAATTTTTCCTGTTGTTTATTTCTGTTTGTTTGTTTGTTGTTTTTGTTTGTGGGTTGCTGTTTTTGTTTTGTTTTCTGTTTTTGTTTTTTGTTTTTGCCGCGGTTTTGTTTTTTTGTGTTTTTTTGTGGGTTTTTTGTGTGTTTTTTTTTGTTTTTGTTGTTGTTGTTGTTGTTGTTTTTTGGAGGTGAGGGGGAAGGGGATTGTGGGGAAGAAATGTCCACAATGGTGCGCTACGGTTGAATCTGATGAACCGAATCGTAATCTTAAGCCTACGCACTAACACGATATATACCTTTGTGTATTAGATGACAATGCTCATCTCAAATCGGTAACAACAATCCTCAAACATATTATGTACCGTATTATTAAGAACTACCTATTGCCTTTTTTCTTTAATTGTTCGTTCCCATTGCTGTGACTTGGGGAGACGTGAATGGTACCGTCTGCTTTCCTTGGAAATAAATCCCAAAACAAATAATGCCTAACCGCAGATCGTCTTTTTCAGTGTATCTAAACATGGAGGAATACAGGCGAAAGACAGCTCGAATTATCGTAAAACAAATTGATCAAAATCTGTTTTAATTTCCTTTCCTCCTTCATTACGTTTTGTTCATTGACTTACGTTTCCTGGATTTTTTGTTTTGTTTGGTTGTTATAATTTATTATGATTTGTGAGAGAATTAACATAACCCACCTTTACCATTTTTTTCGTTTATTGCACATAAAGAAGCAACAAAATGACTCATAATTAAAATTAACTGCCACCACCATCTTGTTTTTAGACCCACCTATCTTTTAATGTTATGTGTGATATAAAAATTGTTTACATGATCAAAGAATAACACAAATATTCCTAAGGATTTTGTTTCCGCTCACGGAATAATACTATTAATAATAATATTATTAATATCAATGCTCCAAATTACCATACATTTACCAAATTTTCAGTTGGACTTGTATAAAAGCCTCTAATTTATTATTTCAAATGGTCCCATTGTTTTCCTTTCCGCTCATCATTTTTCCAACTTGTCTATTCATTTATCTTTAAATGTCTACAAATTTCTAAACTTCCCTTTCCAACAAATTAAAAAAAAAACAGATAACGAATGAATTAGGTATTTAGGTTGAAACAGCTTATTTCAATTTTATGATTATCTAGCCTTTATTTCTGTTTGATAATTAGCGTATTTTTCGTCGTTTTATGAAGAAAATCATTAACTTAATATAGATTCATATAAAGGGATAAGAATTAGAAAAAAAAATGCGTTCATTTAAAAGTAAGAAAGATCCCATATATGATTACAACCCTTTCGTGTCATGTTTTGATAATAGATAATTTCACATAACCATCTAAGTAAAAGAAAAAATAAAGAAAAAGAAAAAAAAAAGATACCCCCTTATCCGGTAAAATTGCATGATAAATAAACAACAACCTACAGCCTTCTTTTCGTCCACTCTCACTCTCAGCAGAAACACTTCATTTCACAAATCAACAACGACTCAACCCTTCCATAATAATATATATTTTTTTCCAGCAACTCCTGGATGACGTCATCAGCAACAAAGCCAGGGCGGAAGACGTCCTGGCCAAAAACCCCGAGGCCGCCCGAGGGGCCTACCTGAAGGACAGCGGCCCTACCATCACCACCACCACCACGACCTCTGATGATGGCGAACCGTCCCTGACGCAGGCCGGCCACCTGATGTCCGAGATGGGCCTCCTGGAAGACGCGGCCAGGGAACAGCGGGACAGCCTCAAGCTGGCGGTGTCCGAGCAGGAGAAATACGAGTCCGAGATCCGGCAGCTGAACACGGCCATCTCCGAGGCCCAACAGAAGCTTCTGGCCTCCCCGGTCATGGCGACCAGCGTCGGGGCCCTGAAGCAGCAGATTGCGGAACATAATGTACGTACCTGGGGGGCCGGCGGCCGGCTTGCTTGTTGCATGGTTGGTGATGGTGGTGGGTGGGCCGGGTTGGGGGGGGGGGCAGCGCGTCTTTACTTTACTTTTCTCAATGCCTTGCATGCGGTAGTTTTACTTACGGTGATTTGGGAAGTAACGAATATATTATATTATTGTTTAAAATGTCTGATAATTTGCATGTCTGCATGATACTTCAAATGGGAAAAAAGAAAGAGTCGCAGGCCTTTAGATGGCTTTTAACTTATACTTTAGTAAGGATGAATAAATGATTTTTAGACCATTGTTAAATCTGTCTTCACTCCTCTGTTAGAAATCCATAATTACTTTGTCACTCAACCCCTCTCTCAATATTCCCTCCATGCACACGTATCTGTTCTGTTATATTGTTTCGTATTAACGTATAACGTATTACTATAATTATATTCATGAATCATTACCATGTGTTGATCATCGTTCTTCTTGTTCATCGCTGAATTCTCTCTCTCTCTCTCTCTCTCTCTCTCTCTCTCTCTCTCTCTCTCTCTCTCTCTCTCTCTCTCTCTCTCTCT
>JBCHJU010295141.1:0-14868 GCA_039654505.1 Plocamopherus imperialis
TCTATCTATCTATCTATCTATCTATCTATCTATCTATCTATCTATCTATCTATCTATCTATCTATCTATGTCTATCTGTGTATCTATGTCTGTCTATCTGTCCGTCTGTCTATCTATGACATTCTATCCATCTATCTGGTTGTCTATACTCGGCAATCCGTATGCCTGTTTGTGTGTTAGCCTGACTTTGCCTTACCCTACCCCCCCCCCTCCACCCAGTCTTTTGCTATTTTGTCCAGGAATAACTGCACTAAGGCTTAGAATTCATTGTTGGAGTGGTTATGTCTGTGTGGCTGTTTGTGTGACGAGAATTCTGTCTATGTGTGCTTGTGTACATGAGTCATGTACCTCTGACTGTATTTATGTGACTCATAAAGATGTTTTTATTTGTCTGTCTGTCTGTCTGTTCCTGTGATCGGAACGCTGTGACTGTGTAAAATGGATTTTCATGAAATTAACACATAACTATAACACACGAGAAAAGCAGGTTGCAAGAAATAAAGACATACAAAAAAACAAAACAAAAAAAAAAAAAAAAAAAAAGAAAAACAAAAACAAAAAAAACCAAAAAAAAACAACAACCCAACAAACAACTGCCAAAAACAACAAAAATTGAAAAAATAATATATCAGTGTTTTCCAAATGTAGTTTATGGATTTTTCATACAGGTGGGTTGGAGGGGAGGGGGGGGGGAGGGTGCCTGCTGCATGGCTTCACCTTGTATGGCTTCTCTTTCTTTCTCTCTCCAAATCGGCCATGTTGCTTTGAGACTCGATGTTTTTGTTCCCAAATTTTGAATTTTTTTTTTCGTGCTCAACAATTATTTAATTTACATGTATACATCTTTTGAGGATAAACGGCTGCTGCTCGTAAAGTAGGGATTACTTTTTTTTTTTCTCAATTTCAAAATTTTTTTTCCTCAATGAATGAAAGCTGCTGTTCCCCATAATACATGTTTCCCCATAATACATGTATATCCTTTTATCATGTGGATGTTTTAGGATCATGGTCAGATGGATTTTTTATTTGTTACAGACATGTACATTGTTAGTCGTCTTAACAAAGACAAATGTTTAAGCATGATATACCGCTCCTTTGCCAGGAAACTAGTTTGGGGTTTCTTTTTGATCTGAGTTTGGTTTTTTTTCTCCTGAATTGCTGTTTCTATTTTTGAGTCGTTGGGTTTTTTTTTACAATTGAAATTGCTTCTTCTAGAAATCTGTTTGATTTTGGAATGGACACATAAAATGTTGATCAAATGATTATGTTGTTATGTTCGCCTGGCACATCCTTAATACATGGGTAATTGACTAATGTATTCCTTCTCCTTTTTTAATCCGCAGATTGAAAGTAAAACTAATGGAGGATCTCCAGTCTAGTTCTGCCGTAGGAAATCTTTTGTCAGGGAAACAACAAGATGGTCTGCTGTGGATAATGAAAATCTTTCTAGTCGTACAAAGTCAGGAGTTCTCAACACATAGCCAAGATGTCCGTTATACCCTCAAGGACTTACGCATGGAGTAATACATGCAGGGTTACGTTGTTCTTTTTTTTTTCAATTTTTCTATCAACATGTCAAAAGATCTCTATTGCTTTATATTTACAACATATTATTGTATCATGTACACTCATCTCTTTTCCTTATGAAAAAAGAAATTTCTTCAAAATCCAAAATCAAATCATGGTCATCAATGAATATGAAGAGATACAAACCTTTCTTTTTGATCTTTGACCTCTATTCATATATTTGTAGTGCAAAGTTATCAAACAAATTTTTGTTACTTCACTTTGGATTCCTTTTCCATCTGTTTTGTTTGCAAAGCTTCAGCATAAAACTACCCCCCTGGTTGCATACTTAGCTTGTGCTTTTGTCATTTTGAAAGTTTTGAAAAAAAAAGTATATATATATATATACCGGTATACCCAAATCCATCATGCTTTTAAGTCATTAATTGCACTAGATGGATAGTATGCTCTTTGTAATCATAAAAGGATAGAAACATTTAGACCATAGATACAACAAGTTGATATCATTTTGAATGGAACCATTGTGTGACCCTTTTCATTGAAGATAAACTTTGATTTTACTTATGTTGTTTGATTGCTTCAAGAGCTTTTTACATGTTGACATTTTATTTGGAATAGCAGATCTTGTAGGCATTTTAACTAGAGAAAAAAAAAATGTCATTCCAGTTCTGTCCAAAGTTTTATCATTGGCTACTGTCAAGGGGCTTAACTCGGGAAAACTTAGAATTTCTCAAAGCCAAGGGAAATAATTGACTCCGATGAAAGATAAGCAGCAGACCATTCGTGTCAACTGGCATCAATGTAGTTATTTAATTGCAATTGATTTTTTCAGACAAAATGTATCAATTATCATATTATAATATTTCAATGTTCATCTCTGTCATAATTTTGTGATTACAGTGAAAATGTATTGAATATTGTACATTCATTGTAATTCCTTGCCAGACTATTTATAAATTTATTTGTTCGAAAATCATTTCATCAGCCATATGAGTTCTACGACGAGTCTTTTGTTTTAGCCTAAATTATGTTTGATGCCAAGCTCAGCTTGGTAAAAATATTCTTATGTACGTCAATAATCAAACATTTGTTGGATGAGGCCGAAAGCAGGGATAGCACAGCGACTCAAGAAGTTCCAAGGATATCAATGCATTTTTTTCACTCGGAATAACATTTTTTGGAGCAATAGACGGGGTGGAGAAAAAAGGAATTCAACCTGTTGCCAATTTTAAGCAAAGTGATATCAGAAAGGAGTTGGGTTTTTTTTTTCAATATCCTTAAAGCTGAGAGGACAATAAAGTAACAGCAATTGTGGCTATTATTTTTGTACTAGTCTCCATCATCATTGCTCTCCCACTGTTCAGATGCATTTCCTTCTTTGCTCCCTGTCTGCTGTTCAGGCTTTGATCTCTTGTAGCCAGTTTCTTGTGTAGTAGAATATCATTTTATTCGCTAATTTTTTCAAATGAATTTTTACTTTGCGATAAATTTTTATACATTTTTTAAAAAAACTTTGTATTTTGTTTCAGTTTTGTATCCTAACTCTTGTCAGTTTGTGCTGCATTTTAAGCCACCCAAACAGAATGCTGCACACATTCATTCCGTTTACCTAACGGATCAGTTTGAGAAGTTGTTTAAAAAGTAATGTACAACTTGTCCTTTCGGACCAGGGGGGAAGGAGGAGAAAGGAAAGAGAAATTTTTTTTTTTTTATCTCTATTGTTTTAAATTGACTTGCTTTTAATTGGCTACATAGAAGTTATTTAATCGAATGATATGTCATAACTTGAAAGTATCAAATAGTCATCACCATATGAATCTCTTTCTTGATGTATGTCATATTTAATTTCTTTTCTATGAAGATGGTGAGTTCTAAAGTGAATTGCTACTTTGTACCATTTTATACTGTAGAACTGTAATTATTGTCAAAGAGGTTGCAATGCTGTTGCTGTCAATGCATCTCTTGCTTCATTTATAATATTATATATCACACAATTTATCAGGGGCACTGTTTTTTTCAAAGAATTGATGAAATGCCCTTAGATTTCAGAAACCTTATAGAATCATACAGTAATTTGTGAATATCTATCACATGTCTTACTGGCAGAAAAAGCATGTAGAGCAGGAGTCACAAAGAGACAATCCTAACGTGTACATTCAGTAAAATGTGTTGGTCAGTTTAAATTTAAACACATTTACCTACAATTAGGGGACAAGGGGTATTTAACAGAAAAAAACAACCCAATATTGACTCCCAATCTTAAGTGCTGGCTGCCAGTTACAAGCAATTACGTTTGTCATGTCAAAAATTTGTTTTCAATTTGTGGCTTCTATTGTATGCATTGAAACCTGAATGGACTCGATTGTTGTCGTCTTGTTTTCTCCACTTGTTTTGTCAATTCAAAAACATATACATATTTTTTTTTTTTAAATCATATCTTTGTTTTTGTCTGAGGGTTTTCATTTCTCTTTGGAGCCCCGAAGTCAAATCGTAAACAAAGCAAAAAACATTCTTCTGGTCAGCCAAAGGAACTTCTTCGTTATGTGATGTGAATGTTTGAGTCATGTTGAGAATATTTCAATTCCTGCTCCTGCCTAATGTGATAAGACATTTCTATGCTTCTCCCGTTCGCTTATTCCTGTGTTTAAATCTTTCTGTTTATTGTCATTCATCCTGCATAGAATTGTTTGTTGGTTTGAGGTTTGTTTGTTTTTTTTTGTATTTGATTATTACTTTTCAAAGTATAATGCGCTCACAGTCCCATTTCCCTTTTGTATATTTCTGGAAAGATTTAATTTTGTCATTATTATTATCACGTTGTGCTTTCTTCACTAATTATTATGGTATGAGACTTTGACAAATGTAACAAAGATGTACAGAAAAATTCACTTTCTATTTGATATCAAGTTTGATGAAATCCATCATGTGTCCTGCATGGAGTTGTAATGACAAGACCACTGCACTTCTTCTTGATCTCAGAGCAGGACAATAACCAATAAGAAGGGAAGTTAAATATAGGACGAGAAGGACAATTAAAGTACGCTGAAAAATGGATGGCTTGGTTTATTACAAGAAGTACAGTAAGATATAGGAAAATAGGGACTTTGAAATATAGGACAATAGGGACATTTAAATATAGGACAAGGACATTCAAATCTATTTTATAGCACAGGAAGGGCTATTCAATAAAAAAAAAAATGAGTAATGAAAAGGAAATGAGTATGGATTGGTTGTTCCGGCTACCAATGATTTCGGTTTTGGTACCAAATTAAAATTTCTTTATGCTTTAATTATTAGAGGTGATAGAAGGGCTCTTTGGACATGATGGATTCAAGCTGTCTCTCAAGCGATTGTTATCAACTCATATCAGATCATCGCTAGACTAGAATCTCCCCTCCACATTATCTATTTGTACATTGTTTTTTTCTCTATGATTTTTTTATTCCATTGTATTTACCTTGTACTTTGTATGCCTTTTCCTTTCTCATTCTGCTCCACTTTTATCTTTCTGCCTGTACTGCAGTCTTCTTTTCTTTAATTTAATGGCTTTCCATGACCAAATTCACGCATCAATACACTTTTTTTTTTCATTTAATACATCACGGTAGTTGCTTACATGGGTCTTTGCCAGTTTTATTATGACCGCCTATTATTATTATTATTATTATTATTATTATAATTATTACTACTACTACTACTTTATGATAATTGCTATAATTATTATTATTATCATTCTGTTTATTATGATGATGAGTATTGTTATGACCTTATCGCTGCTAATGCCTCTCTTCCTCTCCTTGTCCTGCATGGTTACTTATTGGTGTATGCAAGAACAGCCATTCAACATTAAACCACTTTGTTAGAAAACAACCCGGCCTGACTGACATACAGGACTCTTTTTCCTCATTAACTCTTTGAGGACATGCCAGCCACATACGGCCAGCAGTACAGCTGTCTGTTGGAGACGCACTGGCTGGCGTTGTTTTAACACCAGTATTTCGTACAGAATCCCCGCGGAGTTCGAAACGTAACCATCAACGGAACGTAATATGATTGTTTTTTTACTTGCCGCCCTCATTTGAGCTGGTTCTAAGGCTATTTAAGACCACCATACGAAGAAGGCCGAAAACAGCTTCATTCAACATGGCTTCGTCACGCAAAAAAACAGCACTTCAATGTGAGTGAAGCCGTTGAACTTGTCATGCAAGAAGGTTCCGACAAGAGGATCTTATTCACACATTTTCGGATGATGGAGACATTTAGGATTCTGTATTAGAGGATCGTCCATTGGTTCCACTCCTGCACGTTTTAGAACTTGAGGATAGTGTTCAGCCGTTTGACAGTGACAGTGATGATTGTGATAATAATGCAAGTGACATTGTGTTTTCATTCCAGTGGTGATAATGATGACGCAAGTGACAGTGTGTTATCTCTACAACGTCTACAGATACGCACAGTCCTAGATCTACATCAGATGATTTCAACTTGAAATTGACAATGGGTTTTTTTCTGATCTTGATCAGAGAATGAACTAGATAAAGATTCTAATACTTCTACTGGTGATTACATGAGAGATTGATGTAAGGATCACACAATCAAAGGGGAAGTCATATTTCCTAAAAAGGGGAGTAACTGTCTCATATCGAGTTGGCCAATCATATCTAATCCCAGCGTCTAAGTGACCGCCCCCTCACCCATCAGTCACCCTTGACAAGTCGTATGCTGGACCAAGACTACGAAACACTTAGGCCTTCTGATTGGTCAGCAGGTTGTGACAATGAACCTCTGTTTTGTTTCCCTCGGCCGTCTGCCAGAGCCTCAGTGCTTTGTTTGCTGGAAAGGGCAACTCGATATGATATGATATCATTGTTTTCATCAGATGTAGATCTAGGACTGTTCGTATCACTTGCGTCATCATTATCACCACTGGAATGCTAGAAGCATCACAGTCGCCACTATCACTGTCAGACAGCTGAAGGCTATCCTCAAGTTGTAAGTCGTGCAATAGTGGAACAACTGAACGATCCTCTAGTACAGAATTCTGAATGCCTTCATCATCTGAAAATGGATGAATAAGATCCTCTTCATTGTCAGAACCTTCTTGCATGACAAGATTGACAGTTTCATTCATGTTGAAACGCTGCCTTTTGCGTGACGAAGCCGTGTTGGGCCATAGTTGGTGAGGCGATCTAAAACCAAAGGGCGGCCATCTTGTGTAAGGGTGACAGGGCAGCACATTCTGTCCACAGTTTCGTTACGTATCCCGGAGGGTTATTCTTTACGAAATACTGACGGTTAAACAATGCCGGCATGTGATGCCAGTATGTCTCTAGGGAACGGCTGTACTGCCGGCAATATATGCCAGCCTGTCTTCAAGGAGTCAATCCCATCCACATTTCTGAGTTGATTGATTGTTTCACATTGTATTGTTTTGTTTGGTCATTTTCGTTGCGTGCAATTTGGGAGAAAATCGTGCACATAAAATGACCTAGAATATTGCAATGTAAGTTTTATTTCACACCAATGATGTCACAACCAAGACTGAATAATGCTACTCTACGAGACGAATCCCTTCCTCTTTGCCTTTGTTTGCCACGGAGGCAAACAGCGAGGGCAAGCAGACGCAGTGTACACAGTGCCCACTCAAGGTGGGCAACACGAAAGGGCTATATTGGAACGTCTAGTCTTATTCAGTCTTGGGTCACATCAGAGTCATCTAAAATATATAAAACAGCATTGATAGAAGTTTTAAAAACAGTGAAAGATGCAATGACTTATATGGTTCAAGTTATCAACTCATGTGGTGAAGATTGACAGGCAATGTCAACAATGGTGTCAAAATTAGTTATAGATTCAGGATTAAACAAACAATTGTTTGGACTGAGTTAGGTTTATCAGCTTTATTCTTGAAAAGGAGGTCTGCTCAAGTAATGCAAACAACTACAGCTAGTGTGAAACAAAAGTGTTCCTCTTCCTTCATCCCTTTCCCTACCCCCCTTCCCCGTGCCATAAAACATATTGATCAAGAAAAATAACAAAAATAAAAGCCCCAACAAAACAATCCATATCATAAAAAAAACCAAAATAATTTCTTAAAGTTTAAAACAATATTTCACATCTTTAAAGAAAATCCTCAAGATAAAAAAAAATCATCTTCAATATACAATGAATAAGCCCCCTTGGATTAATAATTTATCTTCATAATGCAGCACAGTATGTAAATAAAAAAAGACCAGCAGGTTTTTTTTTTTCTTTTTATCTCTTCACACAATGAAAGTTTTTTTTTAATAGAAAAAAGATCAACATATCTTAAAAAGTACCTACGGGACACAGAAATATGTTGAATATTCATCTCTAGATGATCTTCGTGAAAACATGAGTTTCTTGTTTACCTTACCATATACACACCCTAATTTGTGTTAACAAAAATAATTATAAAAACTGCAGTAAAAAGCTTGAAATGTTAAATCTCCTAATAAAAACACTTCTGTATCTGACATGCCTCAGAGAGAGCAAAGAAATATTCATTGATAATTCTTTCAAAACAAAAACCAATAAGCATTCAAAAATTATTCATGTATATGTTTTAAGTGAGAACAAAACATTTAGGTTTATTAAAGCAATTCTGACTTTTTTTTAATATATCCAAAGTTTACGACCAAATTCGAACCGTGGAATCTGATCCGCCAGAAACCATGAATTCACCACTACGATCAAAACACAGGCACTGAACAGCATCGTCGTGGCCAACAAGAGCAGTCACCTGGTGTGTAAAGAAAGAGGGAAAAGAAAGTGGAAAATGGTTGGCCATGTCTTAGCCAAACAACGGAGGACAACTACGGCACTTGAGTTCCAAGTCCAAGGGGTACAATGCAAAAAAAGTTTCGAAATAAATAAATGGTGGCCAAAGAGTCATGCAACATGGAAGATATAATTAGATTTCCTGGTTTATTCACAGCAGTTGAAATGCCATGCAATGCCATGATTCAACATTAATTTTGGTGCTTGAGAGCGCTTATCAGGGAATATCAGAGTTTTTCCTATAGATTTTATAGTCGCCTACGTTATTCGAGGATGTTTTGTGACTTTATGGCTACAATGTAGATGCAATCATTGGAAGGGGCATTCCTTAGTTATACAGAATATTATAAACCTTTCAAAGTGGTGAAAGCATTGATGGTAAGATTCTATTAAAAAAACCATTAATTTAAAGATGGCAAGTGACGTATTTTACAATAATCCTTTATCCTCAGATACATGAAAATACCCCTCCACCTCTCAAAAAAATAACAGAAAACTCAACAATCCCCCCAAACATATAAACAAACAATATATTTTTTGTTTTAATTAAACAATAAAGACAAAGCAAAAACAAAGGTGAGGAGAAAAAAAAATAGCCAACTTACCACGCCTGTGCCAACTTCATACATCTTGATGGTGCTGTCATTACTGGCAATGGCTAGGACTCCACCAGAGGGGTCAAAGGCCAACTTGTTGGCTGGGTGCGGTCCGGCCTCAAAACTGGCCATGGGCGCCACACTGCGGACATCCCATAATTTCACCACACCATAGGAATCACAGGAAGCAATCGTGTCACCCTAGCAGAAGCAGAGCAGAAATTAAGTCATCAGACCTTAGGACAGAGAAATGACTGGCAACTGGCCTAATGTAAAGATGAACAAACAATGATTTCAAATCAAAACATGAATATGAACAATAATTTCAAAAATGGCTCCAAATCATAATGTGAAGATGAAAAAAACCCCAAACCAATTGACTTTAAATATACAGGTAGTAAGTACTGTTAGTATTATTCAATTGTATCAAAATACATCACATTTTATTTTTTTACCTTGGTACATGAATAAAATAATCAAATAATTGAAAGAAAAGTAAAACAAGTTGAGAAACAAGCATTTTGAAATGTATGATTTGTGTTCAATTTTACATCATTCTGCTTATACTGGAAATCCCTGTACACATAGCTTTAAATGCATCAATGACGTCCACATAAATTAATATTTTGGTCCTTTTATGACCAAACAATTATTGGAAGCTCGTCAAAATTTGAAGTCTTCACAGAATACCCTGTGCCCAATTCAGTAAAGTCATGATCGAATTTCTTGATTCAAAGCATTACATTCATTTTACCTTCAGATTGAAAGTGGCATGATTGACAGAGTGCAGATGGCCATAGAACGTCTGGGCACACAATCCCTGTAAGGATAGAGGCAGATTTAAAATGAAGTATTAGAGCATTGGTACATCATGAAAACAAATAGATGTAAAGACTTTAACTAACTTTAAAAGCAAAATTCTTCTAGCTGTAACACATAAAGGTAATCATTGTCATTCCTATATTTTTCAGTCTGAAAAAATTCATGGCCATTGTAAAATGACTTCAGGATTTTTATTATACATTGGCCCCTGCTGACAAATTTGAATATCTTTAATCTAATTACTGGTAAATACAATAACCACAGTATTTTCTTTTCTTTGCCTCAAGGCTATATTTGTTCCAACTTATAAGAAATTGATTACACAAGTAAAACAAGTTAAGAAACAAACACTTTGAAATGTATCTCTTCAATTTTACATCACTGTGGTATATTAAAAATCTCTGCAAACGTAGTTTTTAAACATAAAGAGAGTACAACATTTATGAATGAATTATCCACAGTTGTACTTTTTAATTAATGTGCCATTTTTTTTAACTAAAAAGGCCCCACCATACATATCTAGGTTTTTTTTAAACTTACAGTACGAGCATCCCACAGAGAAATGGTTTTGTCGGCAGAGCTGGAGAGGAGAGTGTTGCTGAAGGGAAGGAACTCTATGGTATTCACAGAATCTGCGTGGCCTCTCAAAGTGTAGCGGCAACGAAGACTGGAAGGAAAAAAAGAGAGGATCAATTTTACTTTAATTATAATGAGAAACAAAACTAGTATCAACAAAATTTTTGCCCATGGAAAACAAAATTCTCCTCTACTTTTTAACGTAAAACGAAAGCTGGAAATCAAATGCCATACACATATTTCAATTCTGCAGAAGAATTTCGAAGACAGTCATTTAACATAAGAGAATTGAAAACAAAATGTCCTACATGTATTTCAATTATGTAGAAGAATTTTAAAAATAGTTTAACAACAATACAACTTTGCCATTGTTAATTTTACAGTCATCTCGGAAGATTGGAAAACCTTTCTTCCATACCAAATCAATTCTATTTATCGAAGCCCATACTAACAGTATGGTAACAGAGTTGGTTTAAGTGACGTGATGAAGTATTATAATAAACAATCGGAATGGATAAATACAGGAGAACAATAATGAGGAACGTCAAGACATATTGTTAATGTTGAAAGAGGAAACAGGAATAGGGAACTCTTTTTTTTTTTACAGTGATTAGAAACATAACAATATTAATCGCTCATGATCAAATAATATATATGTGTTTCATTATACTGTTACTGTTATCAGTGGTATTGATTCTAATTTAAATGCTGAGTATAAATGATAATACGAAGAATAATGAGTTTACTCTAAACACGTACCTGTTGATGTCCCACACTTTGGCTGTGTTGTCCATGGAACTGGAAGCGAGGAAATCACCACAGGTGTGCCAGGAACAGCTCCATACTAGGGAAGAAAAGGGTGGGGGGGGGGGGTAGTGTTGGAAGACATACAGGAGTAGTTTGCAGGATGTATCAACAAACTGTTCCACTTTCTCAATCAATTGAAAAAATGGTTTGAAAACATAATATCATCAATTTAGCTTTGTCTATTGTGACATTTAGTTATTAGTTTTAGCCAAAATACCTAGGCCAAAGACCAACAACATTGCCAATGATACTCAACCAAGATCTGAAAAAATATATAAAGCAGTCTGAAAACAAATCCCACTTGGAGCATTTATCTACAAGTCAGGAATGCCCATCAATACCGAGACTACTTAAAACAGAATGAGACCTGATCACCTTAAGATCTTTCGCACAGGACAGGGATGCATGGAAACGTATAAAGAGACAAATACATGGATGCCAGTGGGATAAGCATGTCCGTGTAACATGACACAGTTTCGGCAAGCATCCCCTGGACTTTGACGCTAACATCATCCTAATCATCATTTAGCTATGGTTTGGTGACCCTAACATCATCCTAATCATCATTTAGCTATGGTTTGGTGACGCTAACATCATCCTAATCATCATTTAGCTATGGTTTGGTAAAATGGTATCCTTGTGAATTGCCGGATATGTTGATTGATAAAGTTGGAATTCCCTGCATGCCAAAAAGTTGTGGATTTTACCTGCTGACGTGTGGTCAGTAAATGTATGGACGCAAGCCGCTTTGGAAAAGTCCCAGATTTTGACGGTTGAGTCTCCGCTCGTTGTAGCCAGGCTTGACCCTCTGTTGTCAAATAATGGAAATGAAAAATTAAAAGGGTAAAATCTTTTAATAGTAGCAGATGTGTATGGCTACACCTCCGAATTGTATTCATCTATCCTTGTTTAAAAATTGTCCCCATATTGTTTCGTAACTTCCCGCTATTTGGTTTTTTAATCTTTTAATAACATTATGTTAAGCAGTGAAAGCGGAAAACAGGAATTAAAAGTTCAAGCTCAAAATGTATTAATAACACTATGGAAAGGAATAAAAACTGAAAACATGAAAATCTTTTAATAACACTAGCTGATATGAACTTGAAAAGAAAGATGAGGACTGAACAACCCACAAATAGAACAGGGCAATATGAAGTCATTTTAACAAAGAAAAACACATTTCTTGTTAATTTTAGTGAGTTCCATTAAAAATGCAACATATACATATACATGTTGATGCGTTTCACATGACTCTTTTTTCTTGTGTTTTTTTTTTATATTTTTGCAACATTATTTTGCAAATGATTGTAAAGTGGTCACAGTGGCACAGTTGGTTGTGCTTTGGGCTGGCAACCAAAAGGTTGGTGGTTCGAATCTCGTCAGGGGCATTGTGATTTGATCCTTGGGCAAGGTTATTTACACTACTTGCCTCTGTTTGCGGTAAAAACCAAATGACAAATTTCCCTTCCGGAATGAATTAGTAGAATTTTTTTTTTTTTTTAATAAATGTAGAATATTGCTCCGTTTTGTGTTATTATGGACTTTCAGTTTTTATTATCTGTAGTTTAGGAATCATATAGGGAATTGTATGAGACTCACGCTGGGTGGAAGTCACAGTCAGACACCCAGTCCGTGTGACCTTCTCCAGTCATGATTATGTCACCGCTTGGCACCGCCCACATCTTCCATGTTTGGTCATCACTGGAGGTCGCCAGAATCTGCTTCCTTGGATGCAGCGCAACACTGGCAAGGAGAAAGAAAAATACATGCAACCTTACTTGGTCAAAGTCTTCAAAATAGCTGGCAAAGTCAATAAGCTGAGTAATCTTGTCAACTTACCTAAAGTAACTATCTGGTATTTTGACCTTTAATTTTCTGTTTAAAAACTTTAGTACATGTATCTGTAGTATTTGTTGTATTTTACATTAGTTTATCCCACAATCTGATAGTATAATAGAAATAGGAATTTACTAATACATGACTTTCTAAAATTGAGGATGGTGATGTAAATGTTTGTGCACCAGATCTGTCTAGTGTGACTATTTTTCATATTGAATTCCTCAAGCGTTAATACTGCTTGACCATTAATTGTTTTGAATAGAATGGTTACTTAAATTTCTAGCTCTGTTCTTTGAGGGGTTTCCATTGTAGTTTTTCCATATTTACTTTACTACCACTATAGAATAACTTGTAAAATAAATTAAACTTAATCTAAAAAAAAAAAAGATGAAAAATAGTTTTGTTCCTACATATTGCATGAGAGCCCTGAAAAAAAAGAATTGTTATTAGAGTAAGCTACGACAGTCAAGCATTAAGGTCAACTAATGATGTTAGACGATTGACTGAGTTATGTCAAAATGTATCTTTTTTATGTATGATAATTCAAATAACTATCTTGTAGAATAACAGGGATAAAATACTGTTGTATTATCAAGTTCAAACGTGTAATTTCTATTCATATTTATTAAGTTGTACAACCTAGCTCTACCTATGTGTGAATATGTGTGTTCTTTATATATATTATATATGTCTGGTATGTTTTGTGTGTGTATTTATGTTTTGAATGTGTTGTATGTATGTGAGTGTATGTGTGAGTGTCTGTATATGTGAGTGTATGCATGTATGAGGAAAATAATAATGAGGTTTGTTGAGCGTGTAAAATCTGCTTTATCGTTGTCGCTTGCCTATTTTTTTAAAATAAGAAAACAAAATACAAACTGATATTGAAATATGAATACTTTTAAAACAAACCAGAAAAGATAAAATGAAAAATTGGAAGGAACTGAAAATTAATCCAAAATCCAAAAATGAAACAATTCAAATGATAAATTATTGTCTAAAATCCTTTCGGCTACTGTTTCCTGTAAAATTTAGTTCCAGCACATTTTAAATGCTTTAACATACATATTAAAACCATTCACAAAGTTAATAATTAATTTTCTATACCAAATTAAAGTAAAAAGAATAAAATGTTGATGAAAAAAACATAAAAAAGTTCATAATACATTGAAAAACTGTGACATTATTCTTGCCATGGTCTCAAAGTTCTTTGAACATTCAGTAATACTTTGAACAATTTTTCAGCAATAAAAAAAAAATGACAACAATAATAAAGCAGAAAAAAATTATTCCAACAATAACAAAACTGAATTTTACCCTGAGATAGACGTTTCACAAGCCTGAAACCTGCCATGACAGGCAAAGTTTAGAATATAGGGCCTTGAAAAGGATAACGAATAGGCAAGTAATAGCAAGCAATGGTCTCAATATTGGGCAAAGAATTGTTAGGCATAGTGCCAAAGTGGCAAGTGTCAAAGTCATGATCACCAGTGTAAGTATGGAAACAATTAAGTTCAGAATCTGTGCAACGGCATTTTTCATGGTAAAGAAATAGTATTATTGATTTTGCCTATCTTCTATAGATGAAATTATGCTTTCAAATCAATGGAAGCAATATATGCTTTGTATCAAGGAAGTATTTTGCTTTATACGAGTTAAAGGAATACATTTTGTGCCAATGGAAGCAATACGCTTTGTATCGATGAAGGCAATACACTTTGTACCAATGGAAGCAATACGCTTTGTACCAGTGGAAGCAATACGCTTTGTACCAGTGGAAGCAATACGCTTTGTACCAGTGGAAGCAATGCGCTTTGTACCTAGGTTATCCTCTGTCGTGTGCAGTGACACATAAGGCTGACACATGGGAACGCCAAAGATCCCTATCTTCTGCTTTCTT
>JBCHJU010296239.1:0-14859 GCA_039654505.1 Plocamopherus imperialis
ATAATAATAATAATAATAATAATAATAATAATAATAATAATAATAATAATAATAATGATAATAAAAATAATAATAATGATAATAATAATAACACAGTAGAACTACGACCCCATGAACAATGCCGATTCTGAAAGCAAAAAATCAGTATCGCCAAAATAGCACGCACTTAGGGGCATTGGGAACTCTCGCGAAAACTACTGTAATAATGATAATAATAACAATAATAATAAATCTTGTTTTTAAACACCTTGATCACTGGAGCAGAAGGTTTTGATCTTTCTACGAAGACAATGAAGTAAAAATGCATTGAGTCATCGAGACAAGATTTGAATTTGACCAATTTACTGTCTGTCATTGTCTTTCATTTCCTCTTTCCACCTCAACCTTATTTAATGACCTTGATGATGCTGACGCTAATCTCTTTTTTCTCATTAAAAGATCACAAAGACACAAAAATGTGAACCTCGCATTAATTTTAAGAACAATCAGACAAATCGAGGGGTTCGGTCCTGTGAAAGCCTGCTAGACCCAGAGGTTGTTGTTGTGCTTGAAGAGGATGAAGACTGTGATACGGCAGACGACCTTGATGCTGTGAGTGACACTGACTGACTTGGTCCTTGCGGGGTGACCTGCTTTTCTTGTGCCCTTGGAGAATCCACATTTCCACCACTGGACTTCCTGTGGAGGGGGTTCATTGTAGAGCGCTTTGGTGATGATGTTGGGGACATCGATGATGATGATGGACTTCCCCCAGATGAGTGTCTTGTTCTGAAATGGGTTGGTGATGGATTGCTGGCAGAGGGGACAAATTTCGAGCGGGGAGAGCAATCTCCCTTTCCACGGTCCACCTCGCCTTTTCCGGTTTTCACGGAAGTGATCTCTGATGTCCTTACCACTGTTTTAGAAAGAGATTGGCTTGATTTGGAGACCTTGCCTTCCATGGATTTTGTCATGGCAACTGCTCTTGGACACATTTTCGGACTTTGTTCCTTTGAGGATGACGACAAAGACCTTTGCTTTATGAGAGATGACGAATGGGAGGGACCAGACTTTGACAGGGGACCTTTGTCTGAAGTTGAAGTTTTCCTTAACGATGGGGAGGACAAAGCAGAGGAGGAAACCGAGGTAACCGTTTCTTTTTTGACATAGACAGAGGAAGGTAAAGCTATAGCTCTGGGTTTGATTCCTGTTGACTTGGATCCACTTTTTTCAGTTTCATCAAGGCTTGTTTCTTTTTGTTTCAAACAGGTTTGATCTTGCTTCACATCCCCCATATAGGAGTGTTTAATGGCTAGCCTTGGGGATCCAAAGGTGCTGCTTCTACTCGATGATTTTGATGAATCCATGCTGACGGTATCAGCCTCTTTAGGTCTTGTCTCTTGAGGGTGACTCATTCCAGGCTCCCTACTAAAACCACCCCTAGTGGCAATTTCTTTCACTTGAGTTTCTATGGCTGCATGCTGCTTTCTATCTTTAGACATGATGCTGCTGGACATGATAAGCGCACAGCCAGCAGAGGTCACAGTGCTCTTTTCCTGGCTTTCAATTGCACCATCACTGTTAGAGCCAGATCTGGATGAACTTGTAGAGGCAGATTTTATGGACGATACCAATTTCCTTTGCTCCTGGCGGAATCTGCTGGCCCTAAGTTCCCCATGCTGTTCCTGGCTTGTCTTAGGATCCGCACCTTTCAACTCCGTGCTTGAGCTTCTGGTGCTTGTTGGACTGGACGGTATTTTGGTGGGAATTTCTCTCCTCTTGATGGTGGGGCTGGCCGGTATCGTCACTGGGGGGATCCTGTTTTCTGGTTTGTCCCCCTTGCTCTCGTCACCCTGAGAGACCGTTGGTACTGGCATTTCCTCCAAAATGGATTTCCTCACCGCTTTGACTACATTTGATGAAGACTGTGCAGCTTCTTCTTCCTTGTGAGGCATGTTTTGGTCCGTTTTCGTCTCCAAAACACGTGCATCCACTTTTCTGCTTACGCTTGGACTGAGAGGCTTTGGTGTGCCACCTGAAGGTTCCAGCTTCAAAGCCTGATTCTCAGTAGGTACCTTTGAGGATTCAGTCTGACCTGAGGAGTCAGGTGCAGTTGCAACATTGCTTTGACCTTGGGGAGATCTTTGACGAAGAGACAGGTTAGGGGATATGTTACCAGTTTTCACAATCAATTCTTCCATTATGCCTGTAACTTCATCTAAGCTAGGGGCTTTGGTCAAAAACTTGATGTTTTCAAGCTTCTGAGAGTGGAGCTTCTTTTTCGTTACTTCGTTGCTTTCAGATTTTTGGCTATCCGAACTTCTGTCATTCCAGTCAGCTAAATCCCCTGCCGAGTGTGATTCGTGAATCCTGCTATTTTCAGGTGATGAAAGATGTGATTTACTTTCCGCAGGTTCTGGAGGGGGCAATTCCGTTGAAGGCAAATTATCAGAGGGAGACAACGCCCCACCACAATTTGTAGCAGTAAGGGGAGCTGATGAAGAGCTGGGCATTGAGGCTAATGATTCTTTGGACACACCAGGTGTAGAGGCTGACTTGGGAACTGCACCTTTGGAGCTTACTGGTTGATCTTGAGAACAAACTTTTAGTCCAAAGGATTCATCATCCTTGCTTGCTGTAACAGAGAAAGAAATATATGCTCTTTTTTATTATTTCATTTAAAAAATGATTTAATCTTAACAACAACACATAATAATCATCAGAAAGTTCAAGAGGCAGGGATACCATGTGTCGATTGTGTAGTCGTAGGCAACAATTTCCATTACTTGTTTCTAACAAGTATTTTATCAGCCCTATTGTAGTGTGGTTAAATTTACAGCCTATTCATCAAAAAACAAAAACTCAGTGGATCCAAATTTTTCTTTCTTATTTTTCTATCTAGAATTCTTCCATCTCTGTGATAGTAATCATTCTCAATGGGACTCACTGAAATTGTCTAGATCTAATGAGTCAAATCTATTCCATTGTACTATAATCAAGCCCCTTGCCTCATACTTGTTTCACTGCCATAGAGAGTAAATCTTAACCTTCTCCGCATGTTGATATTGTATTTCCTGGGTTGTGTTTGACCCATATCATTAAAGAGGGGAAAATATGCTGTAGGTAGTTTTCGACCCATACTATTACATAGTGAAAAAATATGTCACAAATTGTTTCTATCAACACCAATTCATGATAAAATATTGGTAAAATATTTGGAGAGATTTTCACACCTTCTTTCGGCCTACAAATTACAAAACAATATGACTTTAGCCACTGTGTAGGGAATTTTGGCATGGAATCAAAGGATTATATCAGAATCTTCAATAGTGAAGTGAGGGCAGACATTAAACGGCAGATGCAGATGCAGAAACATCTAGTTGACTGTTTGTTCGTTGTTGGTGGTTCATATGGAGTTCAAGGATGTCTCACAACCACACTAGCCGTTATTCTTGATTGTAATTAAAGACCCATATACCTTATCCTTCAATCCACATGTGTGTAAATGGGTACCCGGCCATATTATTTTTTCTTTCAGAAAAAGAAGAATTTCAAAAACGACAATAAGAAAAGGGTCCCTGCTTAAAAAAAGAACATAGAATTGAAGTTCAAGAAGAAGCAGTCAAAAACAAAATTAAAGAATGCCAACAGAAGAAAATGGAAGAAAAAGAAGATAGCTCAAATCAATAGACACCCAAAACTACTATAACTATGATTCATGGTGGTCCTTGTTCAAATTCATAAGATCTCAAACTTTTAAGTTGTTTAGAAAGTGAGAGTAGCTCAAAAGCACTTAAACTTATAGTCATGAGGAGAAGTAAGATGCTTATACTTATACTTAAATGCAACAGGCGGAAAGAGAGTATTGAATTTGATTGCATAGAATCAGTGAATTTTTATCATCAAAATCCGAGGAAAAGTGTGGGTAACTGTGCATGTTTGACAGAGTGTAGAAAATCATAACCATCATTGGCAAAGACCGTGTGCTATGACGCATCTTTCATCTACAAATGCATTACCAGCTTTACAAGCACCAATATTTTGTCTTTTTATGTCTTGCCATAGGCCAATAATCTAGAAAGAGGACCTGTAAGGATCTTTCATGATCAAAAGAATGTGTAAGGACCACTGCATAAACTGATGGATGAATAGTTCAAAAAATATTACACATTGTACTTAAACGCATCATAATACAAATTCTTATGTTTAGTTTGTGGTACCTTGTACTTTTAAGCACAAACTTAAAAATACGTCCCTAAAAAAAAAAAAAAACCCTCACAAAACGATTTTTCGAGCAATCTAATCCAGAAAAATTTGTTCCTGAAAATTACCAAAAATAGTTCTAGAGTATTTCTCTAGTCCACAATGTCTATTTCAATTTCAAAAGATGTATTCCATTACTTCAATAAGACTGTGAAAATAAAACTGCTCAAGTTTTAAATGAACGGAAATATAATACTAGATTTACAGAAGCTTGATTAAGAAACAAAAAAACCCCCAAAAAAACAAAAAACAAACAAACACAAAAACCTTAAAAAAGTGGCAAAGCTAACCTATGGTAAGCACTCAAGTTAGAACCAAATCCCAAATCCAAAGCCCAAGATGGAAGAAGACACAGATTAAATACAAGCCACACCATTAGAGGGCAAAACAGAAGTGTGTTATAGATTTGTGTAGGATTATAGTATGGTATGGGAAGGAAAGGGGATGTGTAAAACTTCCATTGGTATAAAGTGATGACAGCAAACATGCATAATGCAAAATTGAACTTTGTATATAAAGCATTTAAAAAATAATGTGAGGGATGATCAATATGTTTTAAATCAATTGTACAGATCACAAAGAGAAATCGAAATCAAGAATATAAATGTACATACACCAAAATTGTAAATGCTGGATAATTAGGCCACATATTTTGTACAGCACTACCCTTTAACTTTAAGGGATGTTCATAAAGTTCTTGTTGTTGACAAACTGGAGGAAATTGGAATGAGGGTGTGATCAAGTTTCTTTACCTTCACTTCAGGAAAAGAATGCAATAGGTGTGACTGATGAAATGTATGTCAGCAATTTATGGCAAAACTTGTCAGTCCAAACTATGGTGTGATTAATGTGATTAAATACTGGTGCAAGCGAATCAAATATGGTCACATGTCCATTGAGAATTGAGAATGCCCCTCATGAAGGTCGAGGTCATCATGTCTCAGCCATGATTCAGTAGTGCTGCAAAAGTGCAAATGGGACATATTGCTCTCAGAACAATTTACTACAGTGATTGGCGTAAGAAATGGATCTATTGAGACACTTCACTGGAGTATTTGCTTGCAACCAAAGTGTCTTCTAACCAATCATCGAAAGAAACAGAGAATGCAGTGTAGTCAGCATCTGATTGACATGTTCAATTGAGATCATGCTGACTTTATAAACGATTAGTAACAATGGATTAGACCTGCAGCAGTGACCAATGTCTTTCATTTCGTCTGAGAACTGAGCATTATTCCCAAATGTGAAGAAACACATGAAAGACAGAAGATTCCAACCAGAAGATGATGTTATTATGGTGATGTAAAGCTTTTTTGCATTAACTTCAGTCCTCCTTTCCTGAAGGACTTTTGAAAGTCATTCAGCAGTAGCAAAATTATGTTCTTTTGGCTGGAATGGAGATACAAGAGTACATGCCAACATTTCAAGGTTGTGGCTCTGCTTTTTCATAATGAGGTAAAAAAAATCAAAAAACTTTTTGATTGCACCTCATATAATATAAAGGAACTGTAAGTATCATGATGTAATATAAAGGAACTGCATGTATCATGATGTAACCTGTGAATAGTGTAAAATATTGTGCAAGAAATACCAAATATTAATGAACTCAATGAAAACCAGTCAAATTTTGTAAGAGTTAAAAATACAAACCAAAAAGTCAACTCAATCCACCTATAACAACCCTTCTGTTCAGAAAGTATGTGTTGTATATGGAAAAAAAAAAGAGCAAAAACTAAAAACCAACCCGTTAACATAGTGGAAAACTGGCTTGAGCATAGAGATATAGTCTTTGAAGGAAAACTAATACATTAGGAGAGAGCCCATAGATATGACAGAAAAAAATCTAAAACAAATGTGATGAATATATACAATAGAGCCCATATATCGGGTGGGCCAAAAAAAATTGCGTCCTGTCTAGGGAGCGATCATCCCCCGCCAAGCGCGTCCACAGGTTGATTGTGGAATGGCCTCTAGATATAGACGTTGGCTGCGAATAACTAATAATCAGTCGCTTACAAACTTGCGCTGGACATTGGGGGTAAGGAACTTTTGAAACTGCTTATATCTCAACATTCAGAATGAAAGATTAAAAAGTAATGATTTGTCGTCCTGTTGCGCAATATGGGTTCGGATGCAGTACACTCCAACAAGATGCAATAAGTCTATAAACAATTCAGTAAATTGAATAATTTAGTTTTCAAATGGGTTTTCACATAACAAATATAATAACCTAACTTTCAATTTAAGCTGAAACAAATGCAACAAACTTCCTGGCAGGTTTTTCTAGGGTGACATACTGATCTTCACTATTGTGAAAATATAAAATAAGAGAAATATTTATGATTGTGATGAAATTCAACGTTATGTAAATATTTATGAGACTGCTCATTTTTTATTTAACCTCATTAAACATAACATGATTATTTTCTTTTTGAGATGATTTTGGAAAGGCAATGTAATAAATTTAAAAAAAAATCAAAACCAACCCTGCTCCCAGGCATGAAGCATTCTTATGAAACTCAAAATGATTTCATTAGAGTATCATTAAGTGGTCCAAACCCGCCTCCATTTCCACTACTTCAAAGCCACAGATGGAATTGAGGAAAGAATGTTGCAAAAGGACAGTCTTGAAAACATTGTCAATTATTGTTTCACAAAATTATTCAATTCTAGGCATGCTCAACATTGGAAGAATGGAAAAATAATAATTGGTATTGGTATGTCCACTCCCTGGTCAAAACTCCTATGACCTTTGAAACAAAACATGCATGAACTACGGGAGAACAAGTGGAACATCCATACCCTTAAGTTTTGATTTTGAAAGACATTGTCTCATCACAATGTTTCAGGGCTGAAAAAGCATGATCATCAATTACAGAAACATGTGGCTATTTTTGAGCTGTGGCACTTGCTGTATTCTTGGAAAAGCATGTTTACCGTATTGCTTAGAATATTACTACAATATTCTTCCAATTAAATATTTCCTTTTAATGAATGAAAAAAAAAAAAACCCAAACCAAAAGAATAGGTTCTCTGAAGTTTTGTATGTAAAGAATCAACTAATAAATGCAAAATAAAACCTGAATAAAGAACTATTCCACCAAGAAAATGCAGCATAAAACTGCCACCCTCCCTGCCCCCTTCAAAAAAAAAAAAAAGGTGGGGAAAGAAAGAAAGAAAAAACAACAACAAAAAAACACAGCACTACAAAAACAGAAAAAGTCCACCCATCTTAATTTTAATATGTATATACAAAAAGAAACACTCAATTAGAATGAACACAAGTTAAAAGAGTTGAAATGAGCAGAACTAGGTTCTGATATATGTGAAAAATTGCAATACCTGAGATACATCGAGGACTAAGTATGATACTCAGAGGTTCAGATTGAGGTTTGGATTGATCAGGTAAATGGATTTCAGGCAATTCTTCATCTCCGTCTGACCTAGAGTCGGCCAGTGTTAACTCTGAACCTGTCAGAGGGATTTGGCGCATGAATTTTTCAAATTTCATTCTACCAGTAGGTAGGACTATATTTGGGGGTTTTGCCCCCTTTCAATTTAGAACACATGGAATGGTGGTCAATATTAATGTTTGGGTTTGTGTGTTTTGATTTTTTTTTCTTTTCTTAATTTACTTCCTTCAAAAAGGAAAACTGTCTCTTAAAATTGAAAAGCAAGAAGTCACATAAAACACTGCATAAATATTTTTCTACCTTATATGAGCAAAGAATTATGTTAAAAATGATGCAAGGAAGACTGCCTCACCTAAAAGTATCAGAATAAAGCGTGTCAGAAATGAACTATTAAAAACATAAATGAACAACAACAACATCAAAAAAACAACAAAAGAAAACAAACACAAGATGCGAAAAAGTATGCACAATAATTGATAATCATGAAGGTGTCATGTCCATGCTGTCATGTAAAAAAAAAATTACCATGGGAAGAGAGATATTGAGATTCATTTCTTTCATTGCTGGCAGTACCCGGTAACACATATTCTGATGCTGCAGGCTGAAAACAAAATGTCTTCTTTTGATGAAAGCAAATAAAAATCAAAGCAAATTGAACATGTCCATGAAAGCTTAGAACATTTTGAATGACAAAAAAAAAAAGATAAACCACAAAATAAAGGCAATAAAAATCGACTGCATTTCTTATCATGCATTTGCCAATAATGAGGGCTGCCAACAGAAGTTTTATTGAGGTTGTAGTCTGAAAATTTGATTCTTAACTTACCATGGGTTTTGCTACCTCTGATAGCAAACCTCGGCTCCTCAAACAAAATATATGAGCCAAAAAGTGCAACATCATTCAACTGTTAGAAAAACATGATGAAATAACACAAACGAAAGACAAAAAAAAACAAACAAAGAAAAAAACAAACCCCCCCCCCCCCCTCCCAAAAAAGAAAAGAAAAGAAAAAAAACCAAACCAAAGCAACTCCCAGCAGTAACACAAGACAAAACAAACACAAAAAAACACAAAAAAATTGGAGCAAATGGTAAAGACACGAGAAAGAAAGATTAAAAAAAAAAAAATAGGAGAGAGTTGAAGGAATGAAAGGGGTAAATAAGATCTGAAAAGTTATCCACTCATCTGAAACCCTTGGAAAAAAAAAAAAAAAAAGAAAACAAACCAGAGGAACAACTAAAGATAGGTAAATAAATTTCATTGGCAGTCGAAAAAATATTATACATACCCTTCAGCTGTATAGAAATTTAAGAAAAAGTAACAAATCCTATAATAAAAAAAACAAACAAACAATTAACTATGATGAAAGTTGTACACTAATCTGGAATCTTCAAAAAAAACAAAAAAACAACAAACACAAAAGGAGCAACCAAAGACAAGTAAATAAATTTCATGGGCAGTCAAAACAATTAATATTCTAACCCTTCACCTCTAAAAAAAAAAAAATCTAAGAAGAACTAACTATAACAAATCTGATTAAAATACACTCCATCCACCTTCTGTTACATCTCAAATTGAAATGCAATAATTTTATTCCTTCAAAAGCTATTATTTGCAACATTAATAAAAAAAAACAAGACAAAATAAAAACCAAGAACAGAAGGAAACAAAAGTTATTTCTCTTGCTTTTGAAATGGACTTGTGATCAAAGCTAGATTTAAAAAATACTAAACAAAATAAATAACAACAACAAAATAACAACAATGAAAAGCGAACACAATCAAACAACAACTACAATTTTGCCAAGTCTTGTTAGCTGGCAGTTAATTGCAATTGCACTTTTGCAAGTGAGACCTAATGTAAGCTACAGAAAGAAGAAAAAAAGACCCCACAAGGAAAGGATGAAAGCTGCAAATAACATAATGCATGAACAGAAGTCTGAGGACAGAGGACATTCATTGAAAAAGCTCCAATTACCATACATGACAATTTTAACTTAAATCATAAGAAAACAGAAAAAAAAGTAAAAATGACAAGAGATGTGCATCACATTGAGGCTGTATACAATAATGGTTCAAGGTTCCAAAAAAACACAATGAATAAATACAATAATGCATGTATACAGTATTCAAAAGATACAATGGCAAGGTATGTTACCTGAGTTGCACTGGTAGAGCTGGTTGATGGACTTTCAAACACCGGTAGGGAGGAATCATCAGAATCAGCTGTGGAGGATCTGAAATCATGATAAAATTAGCATCAGCATATCACGGGCGTAATGGCACGGGGCATATCATAAAATGGCAACTTTTCAGGAGGGACAAAATACTGATCTATTTGATTATTTTCAGTATCAAAACTTAGATTTTTCTCCATTTACTAATTATGATGTTGCCCATCCCGTGGTGCCTTTAAAATTTCGTTAAATCCAATACCTTAGCCATAATTGATGATACGCCTTCAGTTTTGTTGAAATCCAGGATAGAGCAAGCAAGTACTCCCGTTGATGTGTACAGTTTGTCTTCCCTCTATGTCTCCTAGTTCCCAATAGAAATTGAAGAGCTCAGTTCTCTTTTCAGCTTCAATTTTCTGGTGACACTTCCTTTTCCATGTCTCCCCACATCCAGCAACACCCAAACCAAACCAAATTGCTATTTTCTATATCATGTTATACACATTAGGGGTTGTTGTCACAATTGACACAAGGAGAAATATCTTCAAACAGCAATGTGCAAGACATCAAAAATGAGTTTTGAAGGTGACTATAAGCAATTGTACTCCCAAATAGAGAACGTAATCTTGAGGAGTCAGGGGAGGTGACAGTAGCAAAAGAGAGAAGATGAGATGGAGGAAGATTACATATTCTTTAATTTGAATTTCACTTACTTCATTAAGTGAGGCAAATCTTTTCTATCAAGACCAGACGCTTTATCTATGAAGAGGAAATGACCTTTTCGTTATATTTCTGAATATGTAAATAACAACAACAACAAAAAACAACCAACAAAAAACATCTTCCTCCTCATATAATGAAGAGCAACACATACTTTTACAAAGACAACAAGCAGAAAATGCCTTACAAACATGGATTTTTAAAAAAAATTTTATACGCATTCAATGTCCACTTCCAATATTGTTCTAACTTTAAAAATTCAAGTTCCCCCAGTGTAAATTTAACATCTAAAGGTCAAGCCTGCTATATCTAGTTTAGATAAACAGTCATACATTTAAATTGCATGTAAAACAAAATAGCATATCTTAAAAAAAGCCATTGTAAATATACAATACAAAAATATTTAAAGAATTAATATAAAATAAACACCTTACCCAGTTTAACATCATCACTCTGGGCTTCATTTAGCAGTTCTATTGGAGTCTGGCTTGGGGCTACCTGAAAGTCTTCACTTGGACCAAAAATGTACTGGAGCATACGAAAAAAACAACATATCAACGTTAAAAACTGTATATGATATAGACGGTGAAAATCGTGTTTAGAGTGTGCCTTACAGACAGAATGTGTTTTCTGTGTTCTCATGGATGTCATTTATATCATTGGATTTATTCATTTTAAACTGCTGGGTTTATACCATATCCTTTACTATAATACAATTGTCGATATTTTACCAATTTTACCAAGTCATTTTAACATTTTTTAGATCGTCAATTATGCAGTAACAATTATTCTCTAATGCCCAAATAAAAAATAAGCTGATTAAAACAATCTTGGAACAAAATTGCTTTTTTGATGGTAAATTTATTTACTTCGTGACAACTGGTCGCTTAATCAAAAGAAAACGAAACTTTCTTGGAACATACGTAAATGAGCGATAATGCCAATTTCAGCCTACCAAAATCTAAAGTTTGGATTCTAGTGCTTTATCTGAAATAACTACAGATTATTTTCAGATCAGAGATCATTAAGACAATGAAATTCAACTCTCTGATGAGTTTACCAAGAGATGGTAGATCATTCTCCTCAGCCTACGCATCGTTCATTATTGCCAGACGATAAATGGTATCAGTGGTTGCTGGTTGGAATCGATATTTTTTTTGAAGATTTTTTATACCTAGGCAGTACTATGGTCCCATATTTTGCCACTGACCATGTGCCACGTCCCAACCGTTACCAGCAGGTACCATATTTTTGTGTTTTCGTAGGTGCTTTGTGGTTGCCGATATTCTTCACTAATTTTGATTGCAGCCAGTCGTAACCACTGTGATCGCGTCAAATGAAGCCTACTCACTTAAACCGACGAGAATCGAGCCTTAATGCATAATATGAGAAGGTAAAAATCAAAAGGATATTGGGAAATCGAACATAATTTGTATGTTTACATCTGAGCTTGTAAGCCGTACGCATTGTTTTTGCCGACATAGATACACATTTTTGGATGTAGGACTACTTACTGTTATGAAATCAACAAGAACAAGTTTAGACAAGTATTACCTGTGCATAAAAAATCAGGAGCTCTATTGCACGTGTCTGGTGAGGTGTGTCAACAAGAGATGCCAAGGAAGCAGAGCCCTCCCTGTATTTGCCACCAGATTGGGCAGAAAAGGAAAAAAAATGAGAAGCAAATGTCATGATATTCATAAAATAATGTTAAAGGGGCCATCTTATTATTAATACGATGTAAATTAACAGAAATGTAATAAGTTTAGTCATTTCATCAATCCCCCACCAAAGTTTAAGCAAATGTAGAGAAAATATATTTACAGTGGCCGCAAGAGGGTTGGTCCAAAGACAATTCCAAGATTGCTCGCATTCATTTGATTCAGTTCTGAATGAGCTGCAACTCTGAAAAGAAAAGACATAAACAAAGATTGAACATAACTTATACTTTTTGTTTATTTACATCAAAGCTTAGTTGTTCAAGCTCACTGTTCAAAAACACCATGAAAAAAAGTTTCTCTGAGTACCTCTTGTTGCCATGCTAAATGTAGTTAACATGACACATAAACATTTTATACCCATACAAACAATCTTGCACGTCTTCCAGTATTTCACAAGCTCATAGCAAACTTTATTCTTCTGTTCTGAAAATAAAATTGCAAACTAAGTAAAATAATACATAAAAATAAAGTGTATTCAAAATTGAATGTCTTCAGATCTTTACCTCTGAAGGTGGTGCATCAAAACAGCACAAGTTCTCATGTTGGATGACGGAAGTCTTTTCACCAGTTTTCGTAACTGTTCAATTAGCTCTTCATTTTTCAATTGACCGGACATGTTTTCCTTAAAAATTGTACAATAAAAATGATTAATACAGTAAAGAATATATTAAAATACTTCAAAATAGACTTCTAATTGTTTAATATAAATGGGGAGAAAGGCAGAAGGGGGAGGAGGCAAAGAGGGAAAGAGTATGACGTACCACAAACTAAGGATTTTGATTGTCTTTGTAAAAAAGGACAAATATTCCCTATATACCTTATTTTCATTAGACTAACAAAATACCCCCCCCCCCCCCTCCTCCCCAAGACTTTCTTTTCATTCATTGAACTTGATTGGCATATGCAATTTATTCTTAGCTAGCGAAGCTCCCGTACCCAAAAATGTTTATATTTGCTTCAGATCAGTACAATTAAAAATAAGCATTGAGCTTCTATTTTTACCTTGGCAGCATGGATGAAATCGGAGTAAAGCCTGAAGGTGAGTAATGGTTCAGGTAACTGAAAGTGTTTCAAAAGAAAAATACAATCAAAACTTTGCTAAACAAAATCTGACCCAGATACACAGACTTCAAAATAATTTGTAGAATTTGTCTTAACATTACAACATTAATGGTGGAACAATACAACATTAATGGTGGAAAATCCCAAAATTCAAGACACATATGGAAAGCTGTACACCAACCCTAATGAGATACACATAAATGTTTTGAAACATTTCAAATCAAAACCTAGATATGAAATTAAAAATGCCATTGAATCATTTTCCACACATCTATCTTTAAATTTTCCTAAAAGTATGTATGTATGGATGTATGGATGGACGGATGGATGGATGTATCTGTACTATTTCAAACCAAAATAGTACCCAAGCCCATTTTGGGATGGCTGCCAGAAAAATAACATGGCTAAAAGTAAACTGCCTGTGGAGCTAAAGGCATCTCATATTACACCCTAGCAGTCATCCAAAAACAAGAACAAAAAGACAAAGAAAAAAAAAAAAGAAAAAGAGAGCTTTTATGTCACCCAATATCCACGTTTTGTGCTCAAAATGCTTTACAACAGGTCCCAAACCAATAGCACGCATAACATGAAGGACGACGCAGGCTGCCTGTTAGGCTATAGTACATTTTTTTTCGCGGACAGGGTTAACACTGCCAGGTATTCATTTTACACTTGAGAGTTTAGCAAGAAAATGTGCGTAAAAGGCTTTTTCCTAGGAATCAAATACGCACCAACCCCGGCAAGATTCATGTTAACATGCAATCTTCATGCCCTAAGAAATCCATATGTTCCTTTGCATTTTCAAAAGAGTTTTCGCTTAATGAGTCACTTTGAATCAATGACATGTAAGCTTCTTAGCCATGTCAAGGCTATGATTCTATGATCTAGATTTAGATCTCGATCTCTGACAATCTCAGGGATTCCTACGTTGTCCAGTTTGAAAGCTGTTTGAAAGGGGGAAAATTTTCAAACTCAGTTTTTCTTTCAGATATATAAAAGTAGCTAAAATTGGAGAAATGCAGCCATATGACTGCAATGAAAACACTTATTCTAAAAAAAAAAAATCTATTTTAATCCAGAGATGTCACCAGAGTCTGACAAAAATGCCTGAACTTTTCTCCTGACCTAAAAAACGGGCGTGTCCCACGTGCACATGGGCAACATTTTCATACCCAAATTCAATTTAACCTGCATCAACACAACAACAAACCATAACAAACCAAACTTGATTTGAAGCTTGGATGTTGGTATGAAATTTAATGTGTGACTGTAAAAGCATGTAAAAATCCACCCATACGAGAAAGAAAAAGAAAAACAAAAAGCAAACCCAAAAAACAAAAACAAAAACAAAACAAAAAACTATGAAATTTAAAAACAAATGAATTCTTATGACCTATTAAGTATTTTTATGGGTAAATGTGATAATGATACCTAAATTGAATGAGAGGACACTCTCTCTCTCTCTGGCATATCACTTGGACGTAGCCTCCCACACAGTCCTTCGAAAGAAGTGTCTGTCTTGCGCCC
>JBCHJU010297341.1:0-14848 GCA_039654505.1 Plocamopherus imperialis
TCTCTCTCTCTCTCTCTCTCTCTCTCTCTCTCTCTCTCTCTCTCTCTCTCTCTCTCTCTCTCTCTCTCTTCCCCCACAGTCAACGTTCTACAAGTCGTTGACACTATGCTATAGTTATTATCATACTTTGTCTGAGCATATCCGCCCCAAGAGATATGTTTACATGCAGTTGCCCCGTCTTCAATTCCTTTGTCACGGTGACCTCCAACTACTCTTCTATATCCTACCTCCAGTCTCTTCCTAACCTCTATTCCTTGTCCTCCTCCTCCTCCTCCTCCACCTCCTCCTCCTCCTCCACCTCCTTCTTCTTCTCCTTCTTCTTCTTCTTCTTCTTCTTCTTCTTTGAATGATTGATTATGCGTATATTTATTGATCAACTCCAAAATCACTTCTTTCGACGTATTAACTGAGCTGATGCCTCCTCAGTCTCCAATATTTCCTATAGGAAATAATAAGTGAAAATGGCCTCGAGAGAAGCAGACTATGAGATGTACCGCGGGAAAAAGTTTCGAGGCACTGGGGAGCCGATCTCACGTGTTTAACATGGGGCGAATGGGGGCCAGCTGACTAGTGACATATCTCTCACTAGTCATCTCCGGTTATGGTTCTCAATCCGAATTTTATTTTATTTCCTCTATAATACCATGGACTGGCGCTGCTGCTCTGAAACTGACCTAGTTTTCGGGGAAAACAGAAAAGAAAAGAGAAAAGACAATTTGTGGAATTTATTA
The DNA here is from genome assembly GCA_039654505.1 of Plocamopherus imperialis. Lineage (NCBI taxonomy): Eukaryota > Metazoa > Mollusca > Gastropoda > Nudibranchia > Polyceridae > Plocamopherus > Plocamopherus imperialis. The sequence goes on from JBCHJU010297341.1 coordinate 732, forward strand.
TTTACTATTATACACATATAGTATTAAGAGATTTATTTTTGTTATTAGATAGATAAATAGAAATTGTGAACAAAGACTGTTCTTGGGTTAAAGAAAAATGGTCTTTGTATGGAGGTGGTCTTTGTTGGGAGATGGTTTTGTTAGGAGATGGTCTGTTCAAAGAATGATGTAGGCTTATTTAAGCATAAGGTGCAAACATTCACGGCTGCTTGAAAGTCAAGATTTCACAAAATTGTGGTAAGACGCTATAGCCCAGACTCTTGATGAATAAAATATACATACATGTAGACAACAAAAACAACGAGACAATAAAAACAACGCCTGTATTCCTTTGCAGCTTCTACTTCAGCACCAAGATGTCATTGCCCCAGACCAGCAAGACCCTCTCCACGAACTGCTGGAAGACCTTGGGGAAGCCCCCACCATTGACGAATTGTTGGGGACGGAACTGACCGGGGACGAAGCCACCAACAATGCTCTACGAAATGAGATGGCCAAAACTGAGATTTCTCTGACCCTTTCCAGCAAATTTGAAGTCCAAACGGATGACAAAGCTGACATGACCAGCTTATTAATCAAGTAATTCTCAGATTTTTTAAAATCTGTTTTCCCCGGTGGTGATTGTGAAAATTGGTAGAAATCAACGAGAACCTTCGTCCATATTTTGTTTTTTTCCCATTTGGAAAGTAGGGTGTATTTTGTTTTCTGTTTTGGTTTTTGGTTTTGTTTCGAGCCCAAGTAAGGAAATTGTTCTCAAATATATGACAGTAGGACCTCTTTTGAAATTGTTTTGAAATTCCAGGGAATATTTTTTTTCTCTCCACATAGTATGTAGCCCTAATCAGGACAAGCCCCCTGGTAAATCAAGACAAGGTTGTCAAACCCTTATTTAATTTCGAAGATCAATTTCAAAACATTGTTTTCACCACAAGATTCCACATTATGCTGGATAGGACTCTATATTTATGAACTGTTGTAATGAAAAAAAAAACAAAAAAGAGAGCTATATGCAGATGCCAAATGTTAGGCAGGAAAGATAGAACAAAGACGTGATCAGTTATAATAAAAACTTAAGGAAAGTAGCCTGCGATTTGGCAAGAGATGAAAATGAAAATCCCTATCTCTGTGGAAGGTTATAAATCCTGAAAAATCGGTATGATTCTTCGATGTCCTAATAATTAAATAAGAAGGGTCCTACTGTATGTATTAAAACATATATTTTATTGCTTTATTTGTATTAATTTAATCTTTTCGTAAATGTTTTTATTATAAATGTCACCCTTTTTCTTCTCTTACAATGTTTTTAATTTCTTTTCAGAACAAAGCGAATGATTGTTGATGTGATTGCTTGCCAGTCAGGAGAGAACCTAGTGGCAGTATTAGATTCCCCTTGCAACCAAAACCAGGAAGAAATGCATCAGGCTATGGTGAAAAAGCGGGATCTTATTGACAAGAAAATGGCAACGCAAAATGAAGGCAAGAAACTGGTCCGCCATGCATCTATTTTAGGTGACACAAGGTGAGCATGGTGTATCTCCCTAGTTTCAGGGTTAACTTCCCTAGTTTGAGGGTTAACTTGTCAAGCGTCTACTATTGATCCTGCCACCCATGTCTTTCTTCATACAAAATCCTGTTGGAGAATCATTATGCTGTTAATCAGTTGAAACTTTGATTAGAAGCATGGGATTTGCAAAGGAAGAAAGAGGGGATCATAGTTTTTGTCTTTTGAATTTTTCTTTCGATATATTCACTTCACGGGGGAAAAGGGGACAGTGGTTGGAAGTAAAAAGTTGGGATGAGATGAAAACAGATTCTTCATTGGCTTACGTAGATCACTGTAAAGTTTTTAAAAATGTCCGAAAGGGTCTACCATATGTTGTTTTGGGGATTTTCGTTTTGGCTTTTTACATTACCATACTTTTGAATGGTTCATGACAACTTGATTCTGTGTCAATTGTATTTGATTTCCTATTTTGCAGTATATTCAGGGCTATGAGTGTAAGATATGCTTGGATTCCGTGTTTGTTCTGAAATACGTTAAACCCTTTTAACCCGCCACTTCTTAATATGACGTGTGCTTCATGTCTGCAATTGATCCAACATGTGCCTCTTTGTGTTTGCTGTCAATGTGTGTGTGATCTTTAGTTGGATCTAGAAATAGTGGTTTATGAATGGGAAGTGTCCTACTTTGTTTTTTTGTTTTTTTTTTTTTTTTTGTTTTTTTTTTTTTGTCTGTTGGTTTCTTTGATGTTGTTTTTTTTTCTTTTTTTTTTTTTTTCTAAATTGGTGTTTCTTGGTAGTCTGAGGTATCTGTTTGTTTGTCTTCAGGCAAAATGCTTGTTTCCCCACTATCAAAATATGAAATGACTTTTGTCTGCTCTTGAAACTTTTTTTTTTGAATAAATATTAATAAAGGAAAAGAATAAAGAAAAGGAAAGAGGGGTGGGAGAGGGGGATGAGGATATTTTTATTTGTTTGTTGTTATGATGAATGTCTTTTTGTTGAGAGATGCTCATGACCCTCCTGACATCATCCCCTTTTACTTTTTCGTTCTCCTTACCAGAATATTCCATCCCCTATCTGTCATCTTCCTTCCATTCTTGTGTAAATTTTTGTTGTTGAAACCTTAAATTATTTTATATAGATCAGAACCAGAGCCATGCACGTCCCAGAATTTTGATGGCAGGGTCAGGAAAAGATTACATAAGAGACCCATGGAAAGGCCAGAAAAGTATTTCAGGCTTTGGCCTGCCCTATTGATACTTTTGGGCATGAAGTTTTAATTTTACTCCATTTATCAAATTTTGTGTTGGTTCTTTTCCTTTATTTTCTTTCTATTCCTCCCATTTTGCGAAACTTCATATGAAATTCCAACAATGTAGGGGGGAAGTGAAAATTAAGAAGGGGGCGGGGCGGCAAAGGAATTAGAATAACCTAATTAATATAAAGTATAAGATGTAGACTTTTTTGTCCCGACTTCACAGCAATTTGAAGTTAAAGACAAAGCAAAGTTTAATGGCGAGATTTTCAAAGTAAGGAGAGTAACCGGTATACTTGCATGATTTTTGCTTTTGTCAACTTGCCAGGTCCTGTCACAAGTTATAAGGAACTTCAAATTTTGATTTATCAATTTAATCTTTAAAAATAAAATAAAATAAATAAATAAAACAAAAACAAACAACAACAATAAAAAACAGAACAAACTTTGTGAACCAGTTGACTGTACTCATATTTTGTTTTTGTATGTTGGTTGATATAAACTGGGACGGAAACCCATCTCATTTTCAGATATGAAGATGAACAAATTGTTACTTTGTCCAGCCGTCTCCACCCTCTTCTCCTTCCTTGTTCTCCTTTTTTTTCTTTAAAATTTTTCTCCCTCTTATTATTTTAAATGATCCCTATCAACAAAGATTACATGAGAGCCAATTTATTCTTTATCTATGGTTTTTCTCTATTATTTTTTTTATGAAAAGAAAAGCACATTCTTTGATACAAAGAATAGTGAAATTCTCACTCAAACTTCCTACTTATGACATTTGCAGCTTACATTTGTTATGATTTTTATCATTTTGTCTTGTACTAGAGAATGATGAATGTTGAAGTTGGTTTCATATCATTTTATTTTTTCCCCTCGCTGTTCAATTACTCACTGAGTATGGCATATTGACAGGAGAAATTTCAACAATACAAATAATAAAAATGAGCATTACTTTAGTGTTTCCTCATTTTGAGCATTGATTGAGACATTGTAAGATCTCCAGAAAAGCATGAAGCTATATTATGGTGTCATTATTATTATTATTATTATTATTATTATTATTAAATTTTTCCAGCTTTAATCCAGCATGATTTTAAGTACCAGCCCCCCTTTTCTTCCTTTACATTTGATGAACCTATGAAAAATATTTTGTGATGGAGAAAGGAAAGCTAACATGAATTATATTGAGCAAACTATGTATCATACCGATATATCAGACAAAACCAGTTATTTTGTATCTGGTACAACTTTAAATTTTAATAATACAGTGCAACACACATTCGTCGAACACACATTCAACACACATTCGTCGAACTCATGGATTCCTCGAACAAATTGCAATGTCCCAAATATTTTCCTCTATTTTCTATTCATTTTTTGACGCAATAGTCGAACTCGTTCACGGATCCCTCGAACTATTTGCCTCCTGTTAAAGCTGTGCGAAAAATTTTCCCAATCTTACTGATTAGTTTGAAAAGCCCACTAGGCTTATCCGATGACTAAAATAACCCTAGCCGTGTTGATGTACCGTATACAACAGCATCAGTATTTTGAAAGGCCCAGAAATGGTACTAATACTAGCCGGTGATTAACAATGGTCCTCATTGTGGTGATGTATTGGTACCATATACACCTGCATCAATCGTCTGAAAAGCCCGCTGGTACATGTACTATTCGGTGACTAAAAACAGCCCATTCGATGCTGTCGTTTGCATGCGATAGTGTAGGCAACCTAACGCTACGCGATGTGAGTAACACAATAGGCCTTGGCTATCTCTAACCCATTTTAGTAGTGTATTGCACCCTGTCTTGATATTATACTCATCCAACCGTAAAAGAAGAAGAAAAAACAAAAACAAACACAAAACAAACAAAACAAATCGAATACCGGTAAAAGAGAACTGAAGGCAGTGGAAACATCGGTAATAGGCCATGCATGCATTGGTTTTGCTCGAGTTCAGACAGCAGTGGACGTAACTACAATATTATTCCATCCTATAGGGCTCTTCCCGTGTCATATAGTGTTTCACGTATTGCTCGAATCACGGATTCCTCGAACTATTTCTGTTGTCCCAACGAGTTCGACGAATACGTGTTGCACTGTATTGTTAATGTGTAATGTGCTTTTTTTTTTTTCCCCAAATATCCTTAAAGATAATCTTTCCTTTTCCACTCTTTTATCTTTGCTGTACCGAGGTGGTGGTCCTTTTTGTAATATGTCTTGCTTCTATCTTCTCTAAAGATCCTTTTGTCATCTAGGTTTTATTCAGTCACATTTGACCATGTTTATACCAATTTCCTGACAGAGACTTATTTTCTTTCTTTCTATACACCCCCACAACAAACACTCTTTAATCTGACGTAAAAGATTTTATGGCACACATTTAGTGAATAATCCACCAAACTGGTTACCGATAGGAAATTTCTTTTTCTTTTAATTTAACACTTCTTTATTCCTTGCACTAAAATGTAATTTAAATTTACTAAATTTTTGTATTTTTTATTGAATGGCATGGATCTTTTCTTAAACTGAAAATATCTGAATGCTTGTGTTGTAATAAAACAGGTTGCCAATTGAAGTCATGAAGAAAAAAGTCAAGTCCCACCTGCACACGTTGGAGTTGTCAGGCATGGTGTCCAAGAAGGACAATTACCAAAGTCTCCTCAACAGCATTGTCCAGGTAGGCTAGTGGGATCTGTTTTTGTTTTGTTTTGTTTTTTGTTGTTTGTTTTTTCCATTCATTTAATGTACCAGGTGTCATCCAAAACAATGCTTAGAGTACGACAGATGACTGTTGTACAACGTTACTGTTTTTTTGTTTTGATTTTTTTTTTTTTGTTGTGTTTTTTTTTTTTTATAAAACTTGATAGGCTTTGATATTCCAAAGACCTGTGTTTACTGCGGTGACAAAAAGAAGTGTTGTATGTTCCTCGCATTAAAATAATGCATGGCATAGAGGTTACTAGTAGACACTGCTTGTGGGCTTTGATAAAGCTTGTAGACTTAAGTGTTGGCCGATGGTCTTGATGTGTAGATACTTGGCCCATGGACTTTGTGAAAAAGTGTGAATAGTTTGAAGGCTTTTGTGCCACTGTGTGTGAAAAAGCTTGAATAGTTTGAAGGCTTATGTGCCACTGTTATGGTCTGGATGTCTAGACACTTGACTCTAGGCCTTAAATAAGCTTGGAGAGTTTTAAAGTGTGTAGCTCTATTGTAGTCTATCTGTGGACATACCACTAGAGGACTCAGGAGTCCTTTTTGTTTGAATCATGGCTGTTACTGTTACGGGAAAAGGTTTTTTCATAAATTTTCTTCCCTTAAATGGTGTGAAACAAGTACCAGACTCCTACTACTTCTCATTTCTATTTAAAGTTGTCTTAGCACTAGTTGGATTTAGCAATGGACTGGATTGTTATGAAGCTATTCATATATGTTAGCACTCCTTCTCTATTTTTTAACAGGACATTCGCAACCAACGTAGATACCGCAATAACAGAAAGCAAGAACTGATGCGGCTGAGGTCTACAATCAAAAGCTTGAATGAAAAGCGGACATTCTACGAGTCTCAGATTGATTATTACAACCAATATGTGAAAACCTGTTTGGATAATCTGCAGCACAAAACCAAGTGAGTACCTGCTTCTTTTTTCCACGTTTTGGGGATCTGGACTCTAGGATCAAAGGTCACCTAGCAATATTCAGACTTTTAAAATCAGACTTACCATACTAAAATATTTCTGTTTTGGGGTCTAGTAAGAAATGTAAAAATGTCCCTGTTTGAATGGTGTGTTGATTTGAAAGTTACTGATTAAATGGTTTGTAGATTGGAACACCCTTGATTGAATGGGTTGGATCGCCCATAATTAAATGGCATGTGTCGGTTGAAATGACCTTGATTAATTGATATGCACGCGTTGAAACGACCTTGATTAATTAATATGCATGCGTTGAAATGACCTTAATTAATTGAAATGACATTAAATTGTGTGAGTGTGTTAAAATGACCTTAAACAGTATGGGTTGGCAGTAATATCTCAATGTTTTTAGTCAAGAAAACTGGTATCCATTCCTTGCAATAAGTAACCACATGAAGCAATGTCTTCATAATATTACATGGCATCATCTATGTAATGTTTTAAGCTTACTAAGTACATTTATGTTTCTCTCATTCAAGGAAGCACAAGAAGGCTGGTCTTTTCCGTAAGCAAGAGGGCCAAAAAATCCAAGGTTCTGTCACATATTCTGCGGCAAGGCTACACGAGAAAGGAGTTGTTCTTGAAATTGAGAATTTACCTACAAATCAGTAAGATTTTGAAGTGTTTACATATGAGCAGGAACAATCTGTTTCTGAATTTTTTAAAGTAAATACCTGATCAGGTCCACTTCCAAACCATAAGAAATAAAGGCAAACTATAAAACCCTTAAAGTTTTACTTTTTAAGTCAGAGAAACCAACCACAGAGCTTACACATACAATAAAGAAGTGAGATGTATAAACGTACTTATTCTTTATTCAAAGTATCATGAGAGTCCACTCATGGTGTGGTTTTGATATGAATAAAGAGAAAAGACGAACCCAAACTCAAAATGGTGGCAATTGGAAACGACTTGCAAAATCATTTGTCCGACAGTTTTGCTCAGACTCAAATTGCTGAAGTGAAGGAAGTTTGGTGTGTTAGAATGTTAATCATTGAACATGATTTTTTTTTTTTTTGTAGGTTTGAGATCTTGCATGATACTAATAATGAACTGCAGGCTGGCTTTGAGCCATTTAAGATTTTAATGAAAATGGGAGACAGAGACAGACAGGGGAGATGATGGGAGAGAGAGAGGGGGCACAAGGGAATCTTGCTATTGAACTAATTTCGAACTTTGTTCTCTATTTTTAAGTAATAGATAATGCATGACACTGATTCAATGCATGCTTGCTTAATATAATTAATGACTGAATGAAGGAGTGAGTGAGGCAGACAGAGCGAGGGAGATGTTGGGAAATCAAGAGAGTTTAGGACAAAGAGACAGGACATACATTATGATACTCCAGATTTTACAACAGTAGCCATTGTTGTTTACTGGTTTGTTGTTGTTTTTTGTTCTATTTTATTTTGTTTGTTTTTTCTTCAAACAAACGTGGCTGCAATTCCTTCTTCCCCTCTCTCTCTCTCTCTCTCTCTTTTTTTTTTTTTAATACAGATTTAAGCATGTGATGTTTGAAATCCACTCAACAGAAACACCTGGGGTGTTTTCTGTCAGTGCAAAGTTCATGGGCGTTGCCATGGACAAGGTGGAGCTTATCTTCCAGGTAAACTCATTTTCATCATTCATGTAACAGGGGTTGCAATATTGCTCTTGACATGGATATTATGGTAAACAGCGGACCAGGAAAGTGGTGAAGAACACTTAATAGATGTGTGTGTAGGGCATGTGTAAGTGGATGTGTGCTCTTTTTGCTTTTTCTGTGCCATATAAAAGCTCTCCTTTTATTTTTATTGTGATCAGAACATGGGTCATGTAGTTGAAACCAGCTGCATGCTGAGTGTGGTGAGAAATGTGTGTAAAGAGCCTTTTCCAGGGACTCAACTTTGCACCGCCCCCAGCGGGATTCGAACCCAGGACCTCTTAGATGCTAAGTGAGCTGTCTACTACTTAGCTGCAAAGCAAGAGAATACACTTTAATTAGTATAATAACACACCATACGTGTTCATTAACATGCTATGTATACTATGGGATGTGAGACCACACAAGAGAAAGGTTTGGAGGAAAAAGTGCCACCGTTATGTAAAATGTCGGGTCGTCTTAGACCCCTTGGTGATAACCTAGATAATCAATTTTCTTTCTCTCTCTCTCTCTTTTTTTTTTTTTCGGCAAGTATCAGTACCTACTCAACCTTTACCTCTAATGATAAATTAATTCCCTTTGGTCATGATAATTATATCAATGTCAGTGGAATTAAATACTAAACCCCAAATTTGAACTTTTCAGGATCTTCTTCAGTTGCAGTACGAAGGTGTGGCCGTGATGAAGATGTTCAATAGGGCCAAGATCAACGTCAACCTACTCATTTTCTTGTTGAACAGAAAGTTTTACGGCAAGCAGTTGCTGAAGTGAACTACAATGTAAAAATGTTTATTTGTTTGTTAGTCTATTGCAAGGAATGAACTGGGATATGATGTACTTGACGTTTGCCAAGCTAGTCTGCACTAGTCTCTTTTGACTGTCATGGCTTATGCCCCTTACTGATACTTTGTAGATGATGAATGATGTTTTTGTTGAAAATTTTCTTTTAATATCTTTCGTGGTAAGTTTTCTTCTTTTCCTGCTCCTGTTTGTTCACTTCTCAAACTGTGATAAGAACTTATGCCATTGCAATATTATTTGTACTGGTGTGAATTATTTGATAACTGATGGTGTATTTTGTTTTACTTATCAGACATTGGCACCCCGTTCCCACCCCTACCTTTCTCCAAGAGAACTCATACTTGAGTTATGAATGTATCATTCTCTTCTTGGACCAGATAAATTGAGGGACCAACATCTTAATTGTTTTACATATTTTAGAGAACGATTTGAATTGAATTATAATCTTACTGCTTAAACTGTCAGCTCAGTTTGAGTACAAATACAATATTTTTAAAATATCACAATGCACTAGATCACTTTGTCTATCCATGATTTTGCATGTCTTTAAAAAAAAAGTATATTCAAAGCATAGTCATGTTTTGTGTATACTTTGATCAGAAGAGAGGACTCTGATCAAGGATTTCCTCTTTCCGTGTATTGTATGAATAGATTTTAGTGAAAAGTGCACATGGGTTTAATTTTCTCTTCCAGTAACTATTTGACTTTGTGTCACTTTGAAAAAAAAAAAAAAAAAAGAAAGAAAAAGAATTAAGGTAAAACAAAAGCATAAGAGAAAAAGAGCAGGGGAGGATTGTGAGGTATATGAATGGAAAATCAAAACATTGCTAGTTATTGAGCTATAATTATAATATTTCCGTCATTCAACGTTGACTGAAATCAATTTCTTTTGCTCCAACTTTCACACTAACTAGATTTAAATAAATGCAGTGACTGTAGAAGAAATCAATAATATTGATTCTTTGTGTAGTTATTACAAACGTTTGAGGGAGAATTTAAATTCAGAGCTGAAGTCATCACCACCCTCACACATAAATAAATAATATCTTTCCTGAGGCAGCATCAATTGACCCTCTCATGACTTCGTTTTGTTTCACTTTTAGACATCTATTCTTTTATTTCTATCATACAACCTTTTTTTTCTTAATAAAAAAATGTAAAGCCTCAGATGTACATATACTTGATGTATATATATATATATAAATATAAATATATGACAAGCTGCTTTCCTTTACAATAATATGCTGATCCTGTATCTTTACTCAGTGTCTTTTATATATTATATCCTCATTCATTCATCAGCCTCATCCTTAGCCTACATATTTATATTCACTCTTTATCAAAGGTGCTAAAATTGTACATGTTTTTAATGAACGTTTTACCTATCATTTAAATGGTTTCACCCACTAGTCCTAATAGTATTTTTACACTACTCATTGTAAATGTTTTAAAATTATTAAAAAAACAACAAACAAAACAAACAAAACAAACAAAAAGAAAACACTGAAGGGGCTTATTTAGTAGATGGACGTGGACAGGTCAGTCTTTCATGTGGCTTATGCTAAGTTAATATTGAAGATGAAAAACATTCTGGCTTCTAGTATCTAAAATGGGCTTGATAGAAGTAGGCAACTTTTGCAATTTGAATGCCAGAAACTTTTTCGCCCTCATGAGCAAGACTGTCTGCCAACTCAGACCATAAGAAAAAGAAAGGATGTAAATATCAGGCAAGTAAAGAAAAGCAAACAGACACAAAGTTTCTTGAACTTTGAGATGCACTCTGCAAAACGAAATGTTCTGTCATCAAAATTTTACAATTTTGATTAAAAACATGCATCTCATTCAAGTCTCCCCCACCCCCCCCCCAATGCATTCTTGTCAACACATTGAAAGTTACTCTTTCTAGCAAATATTTTTATTTCAAAGACTCATCTTTGCTCTATTTTTACCTGTGATACAATAGCCAACTTTCACTAACGAGTTCAGTTAACTTGAAACTAGGTATGAAAGCTAAGTACGGTCAATGTTAATTGGGCATTACCTTAATATTAAGACCTCATCGCAGTATCAATTGTAGAATTAAGATCTAGATATTGCTCTAAAATGTGAAGTTTCTCAGATAAACATATTATTGAGACTTTTCTCCCAAATATACTCCTTTTTAAATTTTTTTACTAGAATTGGTCTATTAGTTCACAAGTTTTGTATTGACAGCACTAACGCTTAAGGGTTTTGTTGTTTGTTTTTTCACTCACACGATATACGTGCAGGATTAATGTTTCCAAGCAAAATTTTTGTCAATCCACCTGTCCAGTACTTTTAAATTTGGGGACGTGAATTAGCAGTTGTTTTACCTATGTTTTTGTGTATGGAAATGTAATAAATTAGTTTCATGACTGTAGGATGCAATGCTGTACATGATGCAAAGTAACTTTCTTCCTGTTTTTCTTTCTCCCTCAAGTAAATGAACAAATCCAAAATAACATCTTTTTTTTATCATCCATCCTTCAACAAACATGTAATTGGATTAACATCTTTCAAAATAAAGCAAAAAAATGTTTCCAAATGTTTGGTTCTCTTTTATTTATTTTAAAATGCCAAAGCTGTTCTTTTTCAATCCCATTCCTTTGTATCCAATTGTTATGACTATTATTATTATTATTGTATGATTGTGCAAATAAAGGCACTTGAGGCAAAATGTGAAATTTCTTCTTTTAATTTTCCACCCAGTCATCACTTTTATATACACCACGCAACATTAGAGCCGAAAGCACCGTCATTTGCTTGTTTATAAATTTTAATATGGAAAAAAGAAAAATAACACATTACCACAAAGTAATGAATCAAAGCAAAACCAATAGGCAGATTGTATGTTTGCATGAACAGTTTATTGAATGACATTATTTTTTCTTTGATTAATTTACTTTCCGATTTATTTATTTTTTTTTTTACCAATAGGGGCTACATAACAAGAAAGAAACAAGAAAAAGAAATGGATTGACCAGAACAATGGCAAAAGAAAGAAATAATTTATCAAAAGGCATCAGAATGTTACATTTATTCAGCTAGTTGAAATATGGAATGATATATCAACAGATTCATTGCACAACTTCAAACGCTAAATACTGTAGTATTTTTGTAAGCACACAGGGCCTATAGTTTTAGTCTATAACTACACCGTTTACGCCATAGTAAGATTTTCCACAACCCTTGTCGGATTACCAAGTAGTTTTCCCCCGGCAGGCACCTTCAGTCTTACGAAATCAAGTTTCTTTGCTTGTTCCATTAAAGTAAGAACTTGCAGCACTTTTTGTTTTGTTTCTCAACCATGCTGGGAATGTGACAGTCCACATACTCAAGAGTTGAGTCTGTCCTTCCCTTTAGACAATACAATAAAGGCACTCGCGTAAAATGCTACAAAGCATTCATCTTTTTTCGGGTAATAGACAATCGAAAAAATGCTACAAAGCATTCACCCTTTTTCGGGTAATAGACATCTAAAATCGATACCTTGACCAAGTGGAACCCTTTTCTTAGTGAAAACCCAAAACTGATGATGCTGACCATCTCTGATTACTTTGCTGTCGACCATTGATTTGGCCTTGACATTCCTTTCATAGCTGCCAGCATGCATCACCACTCAATCCCCTACAGCTACAAAGCTCGAAGTTCAAAAGTCACAAAATCAAAGAAGCGTTGTTTCAATTTCAGCACGTCTGAGCAGAATATTCCTCATTCAGACCAAAGCTGACAACAAGCCTGAATTAACGAGTGTAAGTTAGCCTACAGAGTCACTTTCCCTGCAGCTTTTTCCTGCCTTGCCCCAAATTGGTGAGACCAATTTCAACTTACAGTCAAAAGTACTGCGAGGGACGGAGTGGTATCACCAGCCTCTCATCTCCCTTTTTTGGTGTGTCACCACCTCGCCTCAAGAAAAATTGGTGCGAGCATTTTACTGCTGCATTAAAATTTCAAGTCACCTTCTGTCACCAAAACTTGATTGCATGGAAGATGGCTCGTTTCACAGTGCACAAGAAACGTCAAAATATTCATCTAGAGCCAGCCAAGATGGATGCCAAACTGGTTGATGCTATAATAAATACAGTGTAGAAAAGACACAGTTAATATGACAATACGAGCCCACAACACAGCAATAGAACTGCATCAACAATGGGTGAAAAAAGATTGCACTGAAGTATTTCTTCATCCATTTTGCACAAAGAAATTGCAATTCATGAAAACTCAGCTGCAAGCAAAACAAATCCCACGTGCAAGTTGGGGAGGGGAGAGGCCTTCACTTTACTCTGCCCTTGCTCACCCCAAAAGGGGCATGGTGCTAGATGACTCTACTCAGTACCTTTACTGTAAGTCAGAAATGTAGGAAAACCTACTTTGCTGACATTGAAAGAATGTCACCTGGCAAGGGTTTGTCGATCTAATGCTGACATCATGGTAGCCTACAGAGAGTTCATTGGCTTGATCAATTTACTTTGTATTCAAGTTATTACATACATAAATACATATACACACACACACACATACACATATACAGTCGACGCCGGATAAGTCGATTTTCATGGGACACAGATGAAAGATCGAGTTATCTGAAAAAATCGAGTTACGTGAAAAGGGGATTTTCTCCCTTAGTAATCGCAAGAGAACGGGTCGTGATGACGGGTGTGTGTGTGTGTGTGTGGTGGGGGGTACATGGATACAATTGAATTGGTATTTCATGTTTTAGTGGTTCCCACCTCGTTTTTGTTTTGTTGATATTGTAGTCTTGGATGGGCCTTTTTTATAGTTTTGTTTTTTGTCTTTTGGCAGGTGTTGTGTCCGTCAGTATTTTACTGCAGCCTGTGCCGTTTTTACGTTGAACCTAAGCTCTAGTATATCATAAGATCACGTCGGCATAAGCCGATGCATAAGCCAACACACGTTTGATAGAAAAGTTATACCCCATAGCCTACAGATACTCGTAGGTCTAACTTTACAAGTACTGTTTCATGTGCGCGCGCGGACGGGGAAGGTGGGGTTGTATTATAATGTAAGCCCATCATAATTGCGCATTAGAGAAATCAACTGATCACTGATCGCCCATCAATTAGTTCAGCTTGATATACACACAGAGTGACGCTTTTGGCACGTCTCTCTCTCTCTCTCTCTCTCTCTCTCTCTCTCTCTCTCTCTCTCTCTCTCTCTCTCTCTCTCTCTCTCTCT